>CAUYON010100665.1:0-24073 GCA_963573935.1 Arctocebus calabarensis | reverse complement strand
GCACATCAACCCTATTGGAGCGACCTGCGACCCTAAGGATACAAATAAAAGGTACAGAGCACATCACCAAGCGGACGGGAGTCCCCTCCCCCAAGAGAACAGCTCGCAGTATACGCTATACCTCCATACATACAAGCGAGCAGAGTTGGGCTGTCCTCCCACTCTACCCCACGGGAGACCCTCTAAAAACTGGACCTCCTTCCCCTTTTAGGGGGCTGCGGCACTCTCCTGTCAGGCATAAAGCTGTATAAAACTGTATATGTTCTCTACCTGCAAGTTGGAACTCCCGGCCCTCCCCTCCACTCTCACCCTGAGGTTTGGAGGTCTCTCCCCCATGGATTCCAGATTCTTGAACACTTTCTCGAGGGGTGTGGACAGGGCGTGGGGTGCTGCTGGTCGGTGCAGTTCTCCCGGCTTGGGAGCGGTGAGAATAACGGGATCACTTCTTTTATTAAGTGCTTAAACTTTTGCCTCAAAATCATGCTTCTTATCACCCAATAAAGGAGAACAAAATGCTTACTGATTCTGTTCAGAGGAATTCCAAATAATTTATGTCAGTCCTCCCCCTTCAAGGAAATAGAGCATAAATCTCCACCTCTGAAGTGTGAGATGTGTAGAGCCACTGCCTTCCAAATTTTAGCTTATGAGAAAAATTGTATTCAGTAGAGAAGTCTGACAAACACTACCTCATCCAGGAGATGGAAGTTAATATCGTCACTGATGAACTATACTGGTAGTGTGTACCCTTGATTTAATGTGATGAAAACGGCATTTTACCTCTGTGGCCATGCTCTCAAAAACCTCTGTGAAAAACATCAGGTATACCTGAAGGGAAGGAAGAACATTCTACGCAACACCTGAGCAGCCGTTCCTCACACTGTCAGGGTTATCGAAAAACAAGGGAAGCCTGAGAACCTTCGTAGCCTAGAGGAGCCTGATGTGCCCATGGTGACTAAATGTAATATGATTTACACCACTAAATGTTAAGTCGTGAAATGCCACATGATATGCCCTTTAGGGGATCCTGGAACAGAAAAAGGACATTTATTAAAAATAAAGGATGTTTAGTCTAAATGAAGTATGGGCTTCAGTTAATAATAACACACCAATATTGATCCATTTAGTGGTGACAAATCTACCATACTCAAGGTATGATATTGATAAGAGGTGAGACTGTGTGAAGGGCACATGAGGTCTCTGTAATATTTTGCAACTTTTCTATAACTGAAAAGCCATTATAAAATAGAAAGCAGATTAAAAATATGTATACATACTTTGGCTTTCTCAATATGGAATGCAAAGTGAATTCATGGCAATATGAAAAGAATTTGTGTGTATGTAATAAAACATAATAAAAACACACTTGAGGAAGAGGAAAGGGAATAAAAAATGCAAGGCCAAATTAATGTGGACTGAATGTCATTTTCTAGTTTGTGTGATAGGTGTTGGGCAGCCATAATTATCAAAAATGTCAGGTCTGTGAAGTAAACATCAGAGCCTCGGTAGAAGAGTTTGCTTTTTCTCTCTGGTTCTCTCAGTTAGCTAGATTCTGAGGATAGTGCCATGGAAAGAATTATTTGCTCTGGCAATAGTTATACTTTCCATTTGTTTACAACTTTACTCTTTATTGTTTTATAATTTGCAATCTGTCCCATGCATTATCTCACTTAACTGTAACCCTTTTGAAGGTTGCTCTACAGACGTAATCCCATGAGAAAGGCCTAGACAAATTACATGGTTTTTATAAGGACTTCCCTTGGTTTCTCCTCAAACAGGACTTCAGAACAAAGATTTTCTCTCTCAGTGGGAATTCAGTTATTAGCCTTACCTGTCTAATAATTTAAATGGAAAGCTAGCTTAAAACCATATGTAAGTAATTTAAGGATTGTTTGTTGTTTTTCTGCTGCCTTTTCTTTGATCCTATATGAATGTTTATGAATACATTTTCTAAGGAAAACAAAAGCAAATCATCCAAAAACTGTTCACAAATAAAACTAGAAGGTAATTTTGAATTGGTTACCTTTAACACTACAGCTTCTCTTAGCTAACCCATCTTTGCTTAATTATCATACTGTTCTGTGTATTTAGTAGATTTACTTTTTCTGTGAGTACCACACAACATCAATTCTATGGCTACTAGAATATGTAAAGAACTCACTAATACAGAAAAACACAAATGTAATAAAAATGTAAGAAATGGAAATTAAAACCAGTATCATAAATATTAGGAGTGAACACAAATTCAGGCTAATGACTAAAACTAGAGTATGTGAATATTTGAATTTTGCAATTTCATATAAGCATCTAAATAATAAAAGTGCTGGGAGGATCTGTAAAAATTCGACTTCATTAAATGAGTGATTGATTCACTCAAATTTTTAAAAATTGAGGTGAAATTCACACAACATAAACATAACCATTGTAAATGTACTGGCCAATGACCGTTAGTACTTTCACAATATTGTGCAGTCACTAATCCGGCACTAGAATATGTTTAATTAATTTTTTTGTGGTCTAACATTTTGAATCCATTCTTATTTATTTTTCTGTGTGTGTGTGTGTGTGTTTTAGTTTTGTCTTAGTGATTATCCTGTGTATTACAATTAATCTCTTAAATTTGTAATAATAGCTTTTAGTTAACTTTTACTTCAGTGGTATACAAAAAGCTCTGCTCCTATATAACTTTGTGTCTTCTTTTTTCTGCATGGTTTTCAATCACATAGATTTATAATTCTTGTTTTATGCATTTGCCTTTTAAATCATATTAAAAAAGAAGAATTAAATATTCTCCAAATGTCTTTCCGAAATGGATGTATTAGTTTACATTCCCACCAGCAATGTAGAAGTGTTCCCTTTTCTCCACATCCACGCCAACATTTCTGGTTTGGGGATTTCATCATGTGGGCTAATCTTAACGGAGTTAGATGATATGTCAAGGTAGTTTTGATTTGCATTTCTCTGATGATTAAGGATAATGAGCATTTCTTCATGTGTTTGAAGGCCATGCGCTTGTCTTCTTTAGAGAAGTTTCTTTTCAGATCTTTTGCCCATCCTGAGATGGGCTCTCTTGTTCTTTTCTTGCAAATACTCAAAGATCTAAAAATAGAATTGCCATTTGACCCTGTAATTCCTTTACTGGGTATATACCCAGATGACCAAAAATCACAGAACAACAAAGATATTTGTACCAGATTGTTTGTTGCAGCCCAATTCATAATTGCTAAGTCATGGAAGAAGCCCAAGAGCCCATCGATCCACGAATGGATTAATAAACTGTGGTACATGTATACCATGGAATATTATGCAGCCTTAAAGAAAGAGGGTGACTTTTCCTCTTTCATATTTACAGGGATGGAGCTGGAACATGTTCTCCTTAGCAAAGTATCTCTAGAATGGAAGAAAAAGTATCCAATGTATACACCCCTAATATGAGACAAATTCTTTGTCGTTCAAGTGAAGGTTACAACCCATTTATTGCACAGGAAGACGGGGAAAGGGGAGAGGGAGGGAAGGGGAGGGAGAAGGTGGGGGGAGTTGGGACAAAGGGTGAGATCACATGGGTGGTACATATTTGAAGGGTGAGGAGAAAACTAAATACGGATCAAAAATGTTTTCATATAGTAAAAGAGAAAATATCATGAACGGTATGTCAATCAGGTTGATAAAATATCTCAGATTGCATGTGAAGCCCCCACACTGTACCCCATGGTTGAACTAATGTACACAGCTATGATTCAAAAAAAAAAAATTATTAAAAAAAAAAAGATTAGGACATTGTACATGTGAATCAAATGTCAGTAGCTGTTGGATATTATCCAGTCAATTTAACTTCCGTGAAGGTTACTATATGCATAACTAAGAAGAACTAAGGGGCTCTAAGAACCTTCAAGAAACGCACTTTCTGAAAGGAAAGCTACTAAGGAATAATACTTCATACGAGGTTAATCAAAAAAGCACTATTCTACAGTGAATTCTGTTTCCATTGTTGAATTTAATATTCTCAAAAAGATATTATTGCCCCAATTTTATGTGAAGAAATGATATTTTAGTCAAGATCACAGAGGAATAGCAGAATTTGACTCTAAATCTGTGCTCTTGATCCTGTTATCATGCCACTTTCCATGGATTTCATAAAAAAAACAAGAATTTGTTAGTAGGAATTTGCTATTGTACCTTCAGTTTGCTTAGCAGTCACCCCTGCCTGTCACATTACAGTTGCATGCAATGATTTTTACCAGCTTGATGCAATTGCCCTATCATAATCCCCCAGTTCCACTTCACAAAGCAATCTTGAGATGATAACTTCATTTTCACTGCATACTTTCCTTATTAGGTGAAGAATGCATAAGTTATCTATATTAAACTCAACATTGAAAACAAAAATGCATAAATTATCTATTATCAAATTATCTATATGAGTGAAAGTTGAAGTTGCCTTTATGTAATGGTGTTCAATAAATTTAGATAATGTCTGTCAATTTTCCTTTTCTTATCACCTCTGTGTTGAATGACAATTTTTTTTTTTTACCTGTGAAACTAAGCTCCTGAACTATCATGACCATCATGAGATCAAAACTCCCTGTGAGGGTTGGCCTGCACTGAATTCCCATTCTTAACTAGTTTTGTTTCATTTTGTTTTATTTCAATACAAGGAATTTTGAAAATAAGCCTGAGATAGCCATTCATTTTTGTTAGTCAAAAGCCAAATCAAAAGTGTATGAGAGAGAAAGAATATGGAGAATTATAACCGAAGTCAGAAAACTCAGAACCAAAACTTGAAACCCCTAAGTCTCTTTAGGTCCAACTACTTTAATCATCAGCTCCTCCAAACTGGAATTTCCCACGACATTGCAAGAGTTCTTTGGTGATAACATACCTAAAAATGTTATTATAGGAACTGAGCCTTCTTTAAAACTAGTAATTTAATTTCTTATCCAAAGTCGACAAATTCGTAGAAAATGTTACCCTCTTGCTTGTCGAAATGCCTATTCCTCTGTTGGACAAATACACTCTACAAAGAAAATAAAATGTCACTCTTCTTCAAGGTGACATTGAAGAAAATTTTTTAAAATAAAGTTAATGACATTTGATGTTGATTTACTTTACATTTTCCAATTATAAATAAATTATACATTATTTGCATCTATTTTCCCCCTCTACTGGAAAGAAAACTAGGAAGAAAAAATAACTGAGTTATACAAGCTGGCACATTTTTATTTTAATTGATACACTAGTTTGAAAGTAAAATAAGTTATTAGAGTTATCATTTCTAGAACAAACTGATGACTTTTACCCCAATTCCCATTATTCCCTCCAAACCATTGAAACCAAACTAAGTTTCTTGTCAGGGTTAAATAATGGTACATGATGACGAAGACTCCATAGGCTCCCTGATGTACTGACTGTGCCACCTTGCCTACATTTCTTTTTTTCTTTCTTTCTTTTTTCCAAGCATGAAATAAAGTTTATTGAAGAAGAGAAAGATAGGGTTACAGAGTAAGAAAGTTTACAAAGCAGGATTCATTCACCATAGACTGAAAATGGGCCTTCATTGCCAGGGAAAGCTGGTAAAGGGGCATAGGTGCCTTGGCTAAGTCTGTTTGAGCACCTTTCTGCCTCAGTTTCCTGACTTTCTTTGTCAGTGAGGATAAAAAAGGGATGTTGTGATTTTTCTATAAATTGATACTTACAATGTGTTCAGAATAGTGCTTGGCATGGCAGTGGATTGCTAAGACACCTTTTCCTCTATTCTTCTGATTTCATGCCTGAGCGTTCTATAACAAAAGACAGATTAGCAAGAGAAAAACATAAAAATATAACTATTGTAAGTGTTATGTCACGTGGGAGATTTTGTAATGAAATGAAGATCTAAGGAAATAGTTGAAGCAGAGTTTTTTCTTTATTGATATCCTCGATTTATTTTTTCAGATTAATATGAGAGTATATATGATTAGGTTACATTGTTTGCATTTTTAGGGTAAATTTGCATTTTTCAAGTTGTATTGAGCCCTTCACCTAGGAAGTGTGTGCCATTTACCTGTATATTATGCTTTTTGGATGGGAACCTATTGAACCTCCTTTCCCCCCTTCCCCTTTCTTGAATTTAATTGTGTTTTTCTCTCATATGGGCCACTAATTGTTAATCTACTAGATTCAACTTAGTATTGACTGAATGTGATACATATTTTTCCATTTTTGAGATACTTTGCTTAGGAGAATGCACTCTAAATCCTTCCAGGTAAATACAAAAGATACAAAGTCCCCATTTTTATGGCTGAATAGTTAGTACTCCATGTGTACAGATACCACAGTTTATTAATTCATTCATGTATTGAAGGACACCTGGGCTGATTCCACATTTTTGCAGTTGTGCCTTGGGCTGCCATCAACATTTCAGCGCATATGTCCTTATAGTAAAATGACTTTTTTCTTTTGGGTAGATACCTACTAATGGTGTGCCAGCATGTGAAACTATAAAAAATCTAGAAGAAAGTGTTGGAAAAACTATTAACCATATTGGTCCTGGGAAAGAATTTATGAAGAAGACCCCGAAGGCAATCATAAGAAGAACAAAAATAAATAAATGGGACCTGATTAAGTTAAAGAGGTTCTGCACAGCTAAGGGCACAATCAACAAATCAAAGAAACAACTTTCAGAATAGAAGAAATATTTGCATGCTCTAAATCTGACCAGGAGCTAGTAACCAGAATGTATAAAGAACTCACTCAAATCAACCAAAAAAGAGCAAACAACTCCGTTAACACTGCGGCAAGAGACATGAACAGAATCTTTTCTCCTGAGAACCAATCAGTAGCTAACAAAGTCATGAAAAAATGCTCATGATCTCTAATTATTAGAGAAATTCAAATCAAAACCATTTTGAGATATCACTTAACCCCAGCGAGAATAGCCCGCATCACAAGGTCCCAAAGCAACAGATGCTGGTGTGGGTGTGGAGAGCAGGCAACACACAAACACTGTTGGTGGGACTGTAAACTAATGGAAAGAGGTATACAGAGGACTCAAAGAACTAAATGGGGGTGTTTTTCCTTAGGAGGTTTGATGAGGAATGGAGAACTATGACAAGGCAATGTATGAACCAAATGTAATAAACTTGGGTCAACTTAGCAAGGCTTATTGATTCAGATTCCTCTCTGCATCTGGGGATGATCTAGCATGGAAGCAGCTTCACCTGTATTTACATGCTCATGTTTGCACCGTGTCTCCATCTGAGCTCCACCTACTCCACCCTTCACTTCAGTCTGTGGAAAAATTGTCTTCCACCAAACTAGTCCCTGGTGATAAAGGTTGTGGACATTGCTCTATCATAACAAATTCAGACTTGCACATGAGTAACTCTCTATTAATTTTTGTTAAATTGAATACATTTGACAAATATTAATTATGGGAACTGATGTTATTGAGAATATCAAGATTTCTTGTATTTCAATGTTTACAAAATCAGTGCTTCCGTTATATACAGGGGCTAAGCCTTGAAGTTACCAAAAATAAAACCAAGTTCTTATATGTAAAGAGCTCCCATCCTTGTTGGGGAAAAGGACACTTAAAGAAAGAACTATAAAGAAATGTTTGGGGCAGCACCTGTGGCTCAAGGAGTGGGGCACCAGCCCCATATGCTGGAGGTGGTGGGTTCAAGCCCAGCCCTGGCCAAAAAAAAAAACAAAAAAACTGCAGGAAAAAAAAAACAACCCAGAAATGTGAGGATACTAAATATACAGAGCAATAGCCTAAGACAGGTGCTTCCTTTGGGAAGAGAGAGTAATTCAGAGCACTGTTAGCCCTAACATTGCTTTTATTATCGACGCTATATCCAACTTGCATATTTCTGATCACTAACTACTGGGATCTTGATTGACAGACTTTAATTATTAATCTGAAATGAATGTAATTTATAATTGACTTTCAGTATTTTAGTGACTATTTTCTCGGCTCTTTAAAATAGTATGCAGAATAAAGGCCTCTGCATTTTCCTTTCTTTAAAAAAATATTTTTTGTCAAAACATTTTTTTTATTCTTTGCAGAGGAGATAGGCAAGCATCTTATGTCTCAGTTTAATGACCTAGTTATTCCTCTTCCCCTTTCAAAAAATAATCATGCCCAGAAGGGAGAGTAGGATCGTCATACAATTTCTGTTCTCCCTCCTGTACCCAGGCTTAAGTGCAGACCTAAGAGAACAAGTAGCTTTGATCTCTTTCATGATGATCCTCTGATTACAGCCTCTCTCAGACAGAAATTGCAGCAGCCACTTCTTTCAGTGATACAACCTTTAGAATTTGATTCTGCTAGAATCTGAAGGGCATCTGAGTTTATCCTGAAGAGGCTACATTGATATGGAAATTACAGTACAGTCAAGTTCACATTTTTATACGTGAATATGTATATCATATGATACTTTAGTCTCCCAATAACTTATCTGAAAGCATATAAATAAAAATAACTTTTTAAAGCTGTGGCTTTCAACTTTACTAGAATCATTTTTATCTTGATTATGGTATTCCTTTTCGTTCTTCTAAAGATATTGCCTATTTTCCTTGTCTTTCCATGATATACAATTGTCACCTGAATCTAGACAATAATAAAACAATGAGCCTATTTTGTTTTATTTTTGAATATTCATAAAAGTACTTAAAATTATGGTGAAATCTTTGATCATCCCATTCCTAGAAATAACTGCCATACAATACACCAAATGTCGTAGGCACACTACAGGAGGCAGTTGTTTGTTCTTATGCTAAAGGTGACCTATCTGAAGTCATATAGTCAAGAAGTGGCAAAATGAAATGAGGAAATTTTCTTTCCCATTCAGGGTTGCATTTGACATTTATTTATTGGATGCATACGATATGCCAGGCATGTTTGTATATAGTGAAGACACAGTAGTGAGCAGAAAAAGAAGGACCGTTCCTTCCTTAACAGAAGTTACAGCAGAGTATGGGCAGCATTATTCAAGTAACCATATATTTTTATTTATTATAATTACATTTTTCTTATTTGGTATTCATTGAGGGTATAAAGAATCAGGATTCACTGATCACATTTATTAGGTAAAGTTCCTCTTATATTTGTGTCCTGCCCCCAAGAGGTGTGCCATACACGATGACCTCCCAACCTTCATTTTTTTTTAATTTTTTTGAGATAGAGTCTAATTGTGATACCCTCAGTAGAGAGTCATGGCATCATAGCTCCCAGCATCCTCAAACTCCTGGGTTCAAGCAATCCTCTTGCCTCAGCCTCCCAAGTAGCTGAGGCTATAAGCACCTGCCACAACACCCAGCTAGTTTTACTATTTTTAATAGAGACATGGTCTTACTTTAGCTCAGGCTGGTCTTGAACTCCTGAGCTCAAATGACCCATGTGCTCCGGCCTCCCAGAGTGATGGTTAGGTAACCATGTAAATATATGCAATATTTCATCTGTAATAGGTGTCAGGTAGAAACAGGATCATTTGTGCTAAAGGAGGATTAGATGTATTTTTAGGGGGGAATCAAAGAAGATTGTACTGGAATACATTCATTAAGAATTAGCTATGCTGGCTCAGTGCCTGTAGCTCAAACGCTAAGGCAGCAGCCTCATATACTGGAGCTGGCAGGTTCGACTACATCCCAGGCCCACCAAACAACAAGGACAACTATAACCAAAAAATAGCCAGGCATTGTGGTGGGTGCCTGTAGTTCCAGATACTTAGGAGGCTGAGGATCTCTTAAACCCAAGAGTTAGAGGTTGCTGTGAGCTGTAATGCCACAGCACTCTACCCAGGGCAACAGGTTGAGACTCTGTCTCAAAAAGAAAAAAAAAGTTAGCTATGCAGATGAAGTATGAGGAATACTGAAGGCAAGGTCATTGCTGCAAATTGAATGATGTCCCCTTCCAACTCATATGTGGAGGCCCTAGCCTCCCACGTGATTGGATTAAGAGATGCGCAGTGTTGTACTCGTTGCCACATATAAGAAAAAACTTGGATCCCGCTTCAGGTAAAAATCAGATGGTGATTTATTACACCTACACAGGGGACCACCACTCCAAGAAAGGAGCAGGGATGCCTTTTATATTCTTTTTGTGTGCAGTGTGGCAAAGTAGGCAAGTACAGAAGCAGAACGTGGCCAGTTAGCTCAGGGCAGGGCTACAGCATGGCAAGAAAGAATAATAACTTGGGAAACTTTGCTTGAGTAAACTTTCACCATTGTTTTAGCCATGGCTAGGGGGTTAAGGGAACTAGGGAGAACTTCCTTGTTCTGAAACCTGTTCTCAGAATTAACCAAGAGGTGGGTCACGCTGGGACCAAGGCCGAGACAGGATGAGACACACTCGGGTCTTTTGGGAGGCTGTTGGCCTATTAGAGGCAGTAGAACTTGTACAAGAATGCACTTATGCTTTCTCTCTTTTACTCCCCTGTATCCTGATGCTGGAACCTTGATCTTGGACTTTTAGCTCTCAGAACTGTGAGAAAATAAATTTATGTTGTTTAAGCCACCCAATCTCTAGTATTTTCTTTTGACAGCTGGGGCTAATTAAGATAGGTATATATAAACACTCTATACAAGGAGACTTGACCCATTTCAAGGAAATACAGGCAAGAGTTACTAGTGTGGGAAGAGGGAGCGTGGTTTGAAATGAAACTGGCGGTCAGGTAGGACCAGTCCATGCACAGTTTAGGAAGCTACCTTAGGAAGATGGCTCTCTATACTGAGGGCACTGGAAAATTACTGAAGAACTTGTTTCCTGACACATCTGGAAAGATCACTCTGGCTGCTGTGCAGATGAAGGATAAGAGGTGGGAATGATAAATCCAAGAATGATTTCTAGGCTTTTGCCTTGTGCAACTGAATTCCCTGAAGAGAGAATGATGGAACATGTGAGAGAGTATACAGACCTTCAAACTGGCCTTATCTGTATTCCTTTCTATGATCCTTGATAGTCCAAAACCAGGAGCATATTGCAGAATATTTCAAATGCTCATTTTGACATATTGATTTTGAGATAAACTTGGAACATCCAAGTAATCATTTCAGACAGGCAGTGTCTATTTGGTCTGGAGTTTTGAGAAGAGATTAGTGCCAGATATATACAGAGTATCTATAAGCCTGTGTACATCTGGGTTATGGAAATTATATACAGGTGTGGATATGGACACCTGTATATACACCAGGTGAAAAGTTGAACTGCACATGAACTTTATGGATACCCCATATTGTGGGTATTTGCTACTGAATGAATATTGAAGGAACAGGGAGAGAGCATAAAAATTACTCTATGGAAGAGCCCAGCATCAAATAAATCTCACACTCTGAAGTATAATGGCCAGTAGAAAACAATTGGTTGTGGGGGTCACAGATGGATGTGGGGAGATCACTGAGCTGCTCCCAGCTCTTCTCTGTGTGGCAAAGAATTGTGTTCCTGGGGCTACTTTTGCCCTCTAAGCTTTTTGATACAATTAGCCAGTCTGACCCACTGGTGGATGATTAAGGAGGAGAAATTGAAGTGGAGTCTGGGTATTTTACTTTGTATAGGTTCCTACTGCTTCTACAACAAATTAGCACAAATGTATTCACTTAAAACAACACAAGTGTACTATCTTGAAGTTCTGGAAGACAGAAAGCCGAAAAAGATGTTATAGGCTAAACTCAAGGTGTCAGCAGGGCTGTCCCTTCTGGAAGGTCTATGGGAGAATCCATTTCCTTGCCTGTTCAACTTCTGGATGTGTGAGTGCCTTGGCCCCACCCTCCATCTCCAACCTTACAAGTGCATCAGCCACAGATCTCTCTCTCTGATTGGACCCTTGCTTCTGTCCACACATCTCCTTCTCTGGCTCTACGGCCTACCTCTTTTACTTACAGAGACTCTTTTTAATTGCATTGGATCCATTTAAATAATTCAGGATAACCTCCCTACCTCACAAACTCCTCAATTTAACTATATCTGCAAAGTCCCTCCTGATATGTCAGGTAACATACTTTTGAGTTTCAGGAATTGGGATGTGCAGGACCAGGGGAGACATTACTCTGCCCTCTATGTGCTTTCTTTCATTCAGCCTCCTGCAGCACGTTGCCCCTTCCATGGTTCCAGCTCCTGTCAGAAATCCCCTTCTGGAGAGGTCTAAGTTTCCACCATCTAGACTCCACCATGCTTACAGTGCCTGCAAAGTGGCCTTGGCTTTGGGGGGCTCTGGTAACTACTTCCTGTCATTCCCCCATTAAGGTTGTAAAGATTTCTTGATGCTGCTAATCTTGAATTTGCTCCACTTTGCCCCATTCGGCTTCTCAGCTCTTTGTTACCTTGCTCACCATAACCACACGTGAAACAGACTCAGCTGGTTTCTGTGTTTTTAGCTCACTGGACCTTTACAGATGAGAATAGATGGAAGCTTGAATTCACATAGTGAAGGAGGTGGAAACTTTCACTCCTATTTTAGTAAAATCATAAAATCAACATGATTAGAATTTTGAGGAACTTTTTTTTATCCTGCCCTATTCCATCATGCTACTTTTTAAAAGTGTTACGTATTTCTCAGTTCTGTATCAGGAATATGTTAATTGTCTTTTTTGAAATTAGAGGAAAGATTGCCACAAAAACTTCCTTTCCTACTTTCACAAGGTGGTTAGAATGCAGTGTCAAAGGTTTTTGTGGATAAATGGATGGATGTTTGTTATTTGGTAGTGATTGAAGCAAGACTTAAAGTAGAATGATGAGGTATCAGTAAATTGCTAAAAGGAGGTGATTTTTTAATGGAATGGATCCCTAAATGATAAATTTTAATGAACACTAAAAATATAGTTTTCAAGACATAAATTCCAAAGTTAAAAAATCAGATACTTCCATATAATATCAAAAAGGAATCATATAACACATTTTAAAGATTCTTTAAAAGAAAATTTTACAACAGATGTTTCTAAAAGCTGGAAATCTTGGCTTTTCTCCAGCATCAAGTTCTCCGTTAGAGTACAGTATCTGAATTGATTCAGAAACCTCCTCACTGGCAACTCACTTAGTGAAGCGAGTTCTGGCTACTTTGGTTCATTCCTGTCCTACCACTCATTGGCTTTGTGATATCAAGTTATTCATCCATTCTGAGCCTTGGTTTTCATGCTTAACATAGGATCAGTTTATCCCAATTCAAGTCATTGTTTGAGGATTAAATGCAAATTATCTGTTTCTGAGCAGGAGAGCAAAGATATCAGAGTTGTCATTGACATGATTTGGGGGTAGAAAATTTCATCAGCACAAAGACAATAAATCTCTTTCTAACACTCTTTATCCTTGCATTCGCAATCAACTTTCCTTTTAGGATGTATCAATCTTCCTATTTCTGTATTTCCTTCAGAAGAGGCCCATCTAATGCAAGCCCCTAGTTGTACGAGGTTGTCCACTATAAATTTACCCATGTTCTCTAGAAGTCCTGATCTATTCAATTATCAAATGCATTAACATCTGAGCAGAAACACTGAATATTCCAAATTTATCTCTTAGTTTTGTCTAACATGCATGGCTGTGATTTAGAAGCAAGCAGTTATTGCCTTCCCTTTTGTGAGTAATATACAAATGTTCAACTTCGACATTCTAGAGTATCTTATAATTGCCTTTTTACTGCTTTAGTAAATGTCTTCTTATTTTGTTTTTTTAGCTAAGAACCTTAAAATTCTTTTCCCCATATGGGTTTTTCATCTTCTGATAGCTTAACAGGCCACTGCTCCAATATTAACTATTACAATGCTAGAAATACTCTGTGTGGATTTATTTTTTGATTTTTAGGTTACACCCATGTCTTACTGAATGTTCAGATGATTCTGCCAACTACATATAGTTTGTGTCAGGCCTGTCTTCTCTTTTTTCCCCAACATCCAATGTGGGTACTAACTTCCTATCTAACTGCATTACCTACTCTCACTTTTGACCCTATGCTACTGGCTTCCTCCTATTCTCATTCTCCCATTCCATCTTCCACATTGCTGATCGAATTTGTGTCCCAAAAGTCCCAAAATATAACTTAGGCTACTTCCTTGATTAAAGTTCTTTCATAGTTCCTCTTTGCCTTGGGAATATAATCAAGATAACAAGGCATACAAATTCCTTTATTTCCTGACCCTTGCCCATCTCTTTCTTCTCATTTTCCTTTTTTTTCGTACAATTATACATTGTTTCTATCACCCTGAATTTTACATAGTAGAAATGCAGTGGGAAAAAATAAGGCAAGAGACAGTGATGATAATAAATGTTAAAAGGTTAAATAAAATTTATATAATGTGTCCATGAAATTCTTCACTGAAAAAGTGATGTTTCACTATATAGTGGAAGGGAGTGGAAATCTGGGAGAAGGGCATGGACTCAGGGAGGGACAGATTCAAAGGCCCTGAAGTGGGAGCATCACTGGCGTGTTTAACTAAAGCCAGAAGGCCAGATGTCTCAAGAGGGTGAATGAGGCGACAGTAGTAGGAAAGGAAGGTCGTGGGGTTCGTTCACACTGGCATGTAGGTCAGAGCAAGGGCTTTGGATTTTATATAAATGAGATGAGAGGTAATTAGTATATTTTGAGCAGAAGGGTGACTTGATTTGTTTTGTATATAGTAAGGATAACTGGCCACTGAATTATAGGCTGAAAAAAGATTAAAGAGCTACCAGGGTGGAAGCAGAGAGAGATTTAAGAGGCTTTTGCAATAATCCAGATAAAGTAAAATGTGTACCAGACCATGGGGGTAGCTACAGAAATTGTAGACTCTGGGTACATTTTTTTTATTGGGCAACCAATGGGATTTGCTGATTATATACAGGGTGGATGGAGGGGATTCAAGGGCAACTTCCAGGTTATTGGCCTGATCAACCAGAAATAGGACATTTTAACTATTAGAGATAAGGAAGACTAGAGAAAGTGGAAGTTGAGGGTGGGGATATTAGAACCCAGTTGTGAATGTGTGAAGTTGTAGGTAACTATTAAACACCCCAGTGGAAAGATAGAGAAGGATGTTAAATAAATAGGTCTGGACTTCAGGGAAGAGGTCGGTCCAGGTTGGAGAGATACATTTGACTGTAATCACTACATGGATAGTATTTAAGCTCTGTGACTGGGTGAGTATGGGGATGAGCACGTGGAAGTAAAAATGGTTTAAGAGCTGAGGTTAGGGGAACTCCTAAATGTCAGGTTGGAGGAATAAAGAGCAACTAGTAAAGAAGCATGAGGAGCAGTCAGAGAAGCAGGTGGAAAGCCAAGAAAACACAATGTTCTGGAAGCCAAGTAAAGAAAACATTTCAAGACAGAGAAATTCTCACTATGCCATATGCTGGGATTGATCAAATATAGTGGTGAGTGAAAGCTGCCCACTGAATTTAGCAATGTGGAGATTACTGGTGACTTGCTAACAATACTTTCTGTGGATTTGGATTGGTATATGTTCAGTAGACACAGGATGGGAAGAAGTGGAGGAAGCAACTAATGAAAACTCTATCAAGAAATTTTCCCTAAAGGAAATGGGAAGATGGCAAGGTAGGGAAATGGTTCAAAGAAGATTTTTTTTTGTTTGGAGGAAATCATTCCACCTTGGTGTATTCATAGCAATGATTCAGGGAATGGTAATGCTATCAAAGAGAGAGAAAGAATAAGAATAAGAAAGAGGGGAGGAGATCTAATGAACAAGTTGAGGGATTGGCATTAGTTGCGTAATTCTTCTACAGGAACAGAAAACATGACCATAAACAGAAGTTGAAGGGCATAGAGTAGAAGGTGAAAAGAGTGATAAGATTTCTTACTGCTATGACATTTTTAGTGAAGAAAACAACCCAGGTCATCAGCTGAGAATGACCATTGGAAAAGAGATTTTGTCAGCATGAGAAGAAAGGGATGAAGTATAAAATGATTATCTAGAAGAATGAGTCTGTGGATGAGGTGGGATACAATACTAGGCTGCGTCATGGGTGTGGTTCAGGTTAGTGATCATGAACTCACATGTTTCATATGCTTTTCTTCTACCATACTCACCTGCACAGACGCAGGCACCAAATATGGAGGGCGCAGATTTAACTTGGGTTGTGTTTTTGCCAAACCTGTCTAATCCAGCTATTGTGGAACAAAGAGGTTGACGATGAAGGTAAGAGAGTGATTGGAGAGGATTAAAGGGCTCATGCCTGTAATCCCAGCACTACAGGAGGCTGAGGAGGGAGAATTGCTTGAACTCAGGAGTTTGAGACTCGCCTGAGTAAGAGTGAGACCCCGACTCACCAAAAAATTGGAAAAACCCAACTGGGTGCCGTGGCAAACACCTGTAATCCCAGTGGCTTCCAGAGGCTGAGGCAGCGGGATGCTCACAGCCTGAGTCTGAGGTTGCAGTGAACTATGATGTCATTGCAGTCTGCTCAGAGACATAGGGTGGAAGTCTGTCTCAACAACAACAACAATAAAAAAGCAAAGAAATAAAAAGTAAGCAAGGAAATAAAATAAAATAAATCAAAAAGAAAAAAAGAGAGTGATTATCAAGATTGATGATGAAATCAAAGCCAAATGAGGAATATGAGGACACAAAGGGAATGAAGAACCGGGAAAGGTGATAGAATCAGTAGACTGAAGGTTATAATCATGTCGAAAAGTTTTTTTTTTCTTTGCTTTTTGTTGGTTTTGAGAGAAGAGTAGAAAAAATAGGATGAAAAATCAGAAGCTATATCAGTTAGGGCCCTGCAGAAAACTGATTGCATATTCAAATGGAGCATTGAGGAAGAATGATAGAAAGATTTCACAAGTGTAGTGTAGAGCTTAGGAATGTCATTTGGATAAATAGTGCAGTACCTTGGGAACATTAAAGGGCAACTACCTTGAAGCTTGAAGGGGCAAGAGCAGGAAAGTGAAACCTGAGCAAGGTGGCCACAAGGAGTGGATCATCTGACAGGATTCCAAGGCAATCCATGATTACTGGGCAAGGGGGACTTGAAAGCTGACTTCAGTCTCCTGCCCTCTATTTTTCTAAAGCAATTTCCATTAGCCAAATCCATCAGAAAACCAGAAGGCAAGGGAGCTTTCTGATGTGATTCTGTGTGGAATGCTGAGTGGGATAAAATAAGAGAAGTGGCACTGGGCCTGGGGGTGAGGGTGAGGCACAGATGTTATTTAGTACAGGGATGATAGAGTTAGGATACTTTTGTTATGGGTTTAATTGTGCCCTTTTAAAAAAGCATTCTTAGGTCGAAATTCTAACCCCAAATATGTTAGAGTATAACAGTTTTTGGAGACAGGGTCTTTGCAAAGGTTAAAATAAAGTCATTAGGACCATCCTAATGCACTATGATGGGTGTGCTTATAAGAAGAGGAATTTTGGACACAGACACGAAGACATGGAAGAAAATGTGAAGCTGTAGGATGAAGATGCCTATCTGTAAGCCAAGTCGAAAGGCCTGGGACAGTTTCCTTCATGAGCCTCAGAAGGATCCACTGACGTTTTAATGTCCGATGTCTAGCCTTCAGAACTGTAAGAAAGTAAAGTTCTGCTCTGTAAGCTCCCCATGTGGTACTTTCTTATGGACCCTAGCAAACTAATACAATTTGGAGGTGAGATTGCTGATTATTGGTTATGAGTAATGGCAATAATTATTTGTAATAAGTAGGTTAACAGCATGAGCATGGAACTTTTTGATTGAGAGAGGGTAAAGGATAAGCCTGTAGCAAAAGTGAAGGTAAAGAACTGAGAAGGTCCTTCCAAGAAGTTCCAATAATCCCTGATGAATCACCAGGAATTATGAGAGAAGTGAGATTAGGGAGACCAGTGGTGCCTCAGGAATTCAAACAAAGGGCAGTTTTACAGGAAGGTCATGAAACAAGGGGTGGTGACTGAAGACCTTGGCCTGTGAGACTTAGAAGATGGTGAAAGGAGGTATTCTATGACCATAGTTTGCTGACATGAAGTTCAATCTTGACAACTTTATAATGGAGGGAAGGAGAATACTTTGTAACAGGTGATAAAGAATGAGGACCCCTCCATAAGAGAAAGAAAACAACCAATACCAGAAATGATATAGAAGAAGCATCCGTTTATTTATTAATATAAAGATTTATTGAGCACTACTCTGGACACGTAATTGCATCTATGGAAAAAAACTACTAAAACACCTGCTATTACTGGGGACAATAATAAATAATAAATTATGTTGGATCTTAGAACATGGTAAGTAGCATTGGAAAAAGTAGCACAGAGAAGGAGAGTTGAGAGCATGAGGAAAGGTAAGGTTTGTAAATTATATTTAATTGAAATAGTAAGCAATTATTATGAAGTTTAATCTGCTAAAAGAAAGACTCTTGAATAAAGTGCTTTAGGTGGGTAATAGTTGCTGGTTGAGATTACTCTGAACCTGGGAGAAAGGATGCTTATGCTTGGCAGGCTGAGGATCATGAGGGCTGGGACAGAAGCTGAAGGCCATCCCCATGGGTTGAACAATGCTATGGAGATGAACCACCCAAAATTCACCTCCAAACCCCACTGAAAGAATTTATCACCCAAACTCATATATATATTTGTCTTTACTTCCCTTTTTCTCTGCTATTTCCTCTTCCTATTTCTTTAAGGATCCTATAATGCCAGGATTCTGTCTTCAGCCAGATTCCTTTCTCTCCCTATAGATATTGCCACCTGGTTTCACCCATCCACTATATTCTCATGATTTCAGAATGTATATTTTCATCAGTTTCTTAAAGAAATCAGGGTTGATCATGCACAAAGGTAAATTTGTTTCTACTCAAACTTGTTTTTCTTTCTTTATTATCTATTTCAATGGCTTTATCATCCATCCAGTCACCCAAGCTAGAAACCATACTGCTATCTTGAACTCTTCCCTTATTCTCACCATCATTCCTACTTTAGCTTCACCCCCACCTACACCTAACTGATGTATTAACTTTAGAAACACCACTCACATCACTCAGCTCCACTCTCTCCATTCTTGCTGACATTATTTAGTAAAAGCTATGATCAGCTTTCACATGCATATCATAGAGGAAAAGGCAACTTTCTAAAAAGCAAATGGTGTTATTCAGATGTTACCACAAGTAATTTCTTCCACCATGACCTGGCCACCCAAGAACAAAGTGACCATTTCTTAAAGCCAAATAATTAAAAGAATATATTCAATATTTCTAATATATAAATAGTAAAGATAATATATTCATTTTACTGGCAAATCCCAAATCAAATAAAAAACACTATTGTCATTTGATGCCTGAGAGCATCAGTCTCTCTCAGTCCAACATGTATTATCCCTGCAGTTTGAGATACTGCAAAGAAATAATACTTGCTTTTCATCTATCTTTATACAGATCACAATATTTTAGTAATTCAGAAATTGCTATCAATGTTTCAATGATTGTTTTCAACATGCTTTTGAAATTTACACAGATAGTTTCAAACTATTTGAAAAACAAAGGTATGTTTTTAATTTAAAAAGAAACATCAGGAAGAGAAAGTGGAGTCATCCAATATAAATGATGTTCTGAAACGTTTTGGCACTGATGGGAATAGAAAAATAAGGGCTGGTTGGGGTCAAAACAAGGTTCACTCCCTTTTATCATGGGAGGAGTAACTGCATGTTTTTGTATTCTGGGATACAATCTTGTAGAGAGAGAAAATTGTGAGAAAGAGGAGACAAAGGGAAGAATTGCTGGTGAATATGGTCTAGTGCACACAAGGAGAAGGTAACTTAAAATAAAAAACACAGACGTTGCACTAACGACAGAGTCCACAGGTACAAATGCTAGTGAACTGATGATATTAAGAGGGGAGATCTGGAAAATCTTTTTTTATAGTTTCAATTTTCTCAGTTATAAAGGAAGAAGGTTCTACATTGACACTGAGGCTGGAAGAGAAAGCATTGGAACTTTGGAGAAAGGAAGCTTGGAGAAAAGTAGGAGATGGAAAAATGCAACATTCGGGCAGCTTTGCAGCTCTGTTGAGATTCAAGGGCATCAAACATAGTTTCAAGGGCATCAAGCATAGTTTCATGGTTTTCTCCAACCACGTTCAACTGTTCCAGTGCAGACAGGATTTAAACAGGTGAACTGTCTAGTTAATAGTGCAGTGATGTTCCAAGGGAGAGGAAAGCAAGAGAGTTAGGGGTGATTACCTGGGATGACAGTGGATTAGTGCTGCACAAGGAGCAAAAATGAACCAAAGAGGGTGAAAGTGAGTGTGAAGGAGATAGGATCACAGGACTAGCTGTTCCAAAGGGTTTGGAGGATTGCTGAAGTCAGAGAAAATGGAATGTGTGGGAAGAGAGGAAGGTGGTGGTAAAAGAGGCTGCTTGGCGTAGTGGAGACAAGTGGAAGATAAAATCTTTGGAGGAGAGGGTTGTTATGAACTGAGGCTGCAGGGAATTAAAAGTAGTATCTATGTATAAATAAACCCTCAGAGAAGATTAGTGAGCCAGGAACAAATATTTGAGCTATTGGACTTATGATGGTGTTGCCACAGAGGAAAGCATCCGTGAAAAATGGAATTCAGAAATGGAGAGTTGTTCAGAAAAGGGAGGAAGGATAATGTAAAAGCTATAATGAGGAGCAAAAGGAAGCACCTACCCCAAACCCCAGGCTAATCAGAGGGAGATGGGAGAGAAACCAACCAACCAAGCAACTCCTCCCTTGAGAGGACGTCCAGGAAGCAGTTCTCTCAAGGAAAAATATGTAGAGCAAAACTGTAATTATGGTTGGGCATGGAGACTCATGCCTGTAATCCTAGCACCCTGGGAGGCTGAGGTGGGAAGACTGCTTGAGGTTAGGAGTTTGAGACCAGACTAAGTGAAAGGGAGATCTTATCTCTACTAAAAGTAGAAGAATTAGCTGGGCCTTGTGGTCAGGTGGCAGGTACCTGTAGTTCCAACTACTCAGGAAGCTGAGAGGATCACTTCAGCCTAGGGGTTGTAGATTTCAGTAAGCTATGATGACACCATGGTACTCTGACCTGAGTGACAGAGCAAGACTACTCTGTCCCAAACAAAACAACAATAGCAACAACAAAACTATAATTATCAGACTTAATGAAATGTTAACTGTTGAAAGATGGGACAGGTCTTGTGTGTGTGTGTGCGCGCGTGCATTTTTCTTTTTTCTGCTGTAGCATCTAGCATAATGCTTTGCACTTAGGAGGAAATTTTGTGGAGTAGATTTTGCTTTATTGTGGTATTACTTTATTTATTCTGCTGTTTACCAATACCTGGTTATATTGAAATCAAATTTACAATGAGAACTTATAAATGGCTGAGGATTTTATCTCACTCTTAAAAATATTTAGTTGGGGAGGGAGGAGCCAAGATGGCGATCTGTAGCCAGTTTTCCGCAGAGGTTCCCATCCAGAAGGAGAGTTAAAGGACAGAAACTCAGCAAGAAAGCCGATGGTTTTGATCTGAGCCAAAAGGAAAGGTCGTAGAGCACACATCAACCCTGCTGGGGCAACCTGAGACCCCGAGGACACAAACAAAAAGGTACAGAACACATCACCAAGAGGACGGGAGTCCCCTCCCCCATGAGAGAGGTTCGCAGTATACTCCATACCTCCATACAAACAAGTGAGCAGAGTTCGGATGTCCTCCCACTCTACCCCACGGGAGAGACCCTCTAAAAACCAGACCTCCTTCCTCTACTAGGGTGCCACAGTGCTCTTCAGCTGGGCATAAAACTGTATATACTCTCTTGTACCCAAGGTGGAACCCTCCCAAAAACCATCACAGGTTGCTTTCTTTATGATCTTATCAGAGCCCAGAGGGTGTGTCCCGAAAAAGGCAGTCTGCTTGTGCCGGGAAATGGGGGTGTGATTTCTGAGCTCACCTGGGCCTAGAGAATGGAAGGGCTCCCTGAGTGGTTAAATCCTCTATCAATCCTCCCTCATTGAATAGAATCTCTGACTACTATTAGGGAAAAGGGGCATTGACCCCTCCAAACTGCTTCCTCCTATAGATGGATGGTGATATGGGGAATCAGTTAGAGGTTCCTCAGAGGAGGTGAACCAGGGTTCACAGTAAATGAAAATTTAGGTTGATTCTTCTAGCTTGGGGTAAAATATTAGTGTGTTCTCTTCATAAAATGCCCAGGCCCAGAAAATTGGTGTCCCTTGTCCAGGCTGGAATGAGGGAACCCTGTATCTATAAAAGGGAACAGCTAGGGTCTCTTCAGATGAGCATTGATCCAGGGGTCCACAATAGAGTCGGGTCTGGGTTGGAAACCTTTTCACTGTTTGATATTTGATGATATTATCTCTAAAAGACATAAATCTGATTAGTATATTAAAAAGCAAGTTTAGAATAGAGAGAAGAGGGGGTTGACTTTGAGAGAAAACTGTATTAACACTTTTCTTGCTGTCTTATAAATAATAATTTCAAATCTTCATTAGGCTCACAAGTGTAGGTGACTGTAGTTGATTCTCTTCCTGGTCTGTTTCCATAGATGGTGGTGTGATCCAGGATTTTACTGGTGAATGATGTATCCAGGAATATATTACCATAACTTTAACAGCTGTAGAAGAAGACAAGATAATAAAAAAGGGACCTTCCTAAGTTGAGGTTAGGGAAGGTGAATTATAGGGAAGAGTCATGAGAGCCCCAGACTCATGCAAATGTTAGACTTATAACACGTGCACTTGTACTCCACTTTCCCAGCACTAAGGGCAGGACAGGCTTGTGTTGTGCCCTCCAAGAAATGGAGAGTCCTTTGAATCCCACCTCAGCCAGTGAGAATTCCAGACTTCACCTTCATTGTGCCAAGGCAGCTTTCAAGAGTCTGTAAAAGCCTGTAATTCCTAAGCCTTGAAGCTGAGGTTTTGACATTTAAGGTGAACCAATATTGGTCTCATTCTTTCTTTGCCAAAGGCTCTCTTCCTCTGTGAAAACTGGAGAACTGAATAGTGAACTTAAGGGACATATAATTGCACTGTAGCCTTGGAAAATTTGTACCCACCATCAGCTACATTGTTTAATAGAGCTGGAGTACCTTTGTGATATTCCTCTGCATCTGGCATTCCCAAAAGAATGTCATCTACATACTGAATAAGAGATGTAGGATATGAAAAATGACTCAAGTCTTTGGCCAGGGCTTGTCCAAGCAAGTGTGGGTGGTCCCTAAATCCCTGGGGTTTTGCTCTTTCCATCTGTCCCTTGGTAGCCCACACTTCTGGGTTAAATTCAGTCTCTAATAAGTGAAAGAATAATATAGGTGCCTGTCCCATATTCATATAAATGGTTGATACTGCTTTAGTTAGTATGTACAGTGCCAAAGGGAGAGCAGGAATTTCAGGCATGATTAGGAAGGCATGAGAGAATAGCCAGTCACTCCATTTGCAGCTTAAATGCTGAGAGAAAAATTTGGTCACTGGCTTTCCAGACACCCCCTGTATAGGTACAGATTTGGGGGATAAAAGACCAGGTTTAGAGAGGAGTACAGAAAAGTTTGCTCCAGTGTCCAAAAGAAATTCTGCCTCTTGGCCCTTGATGGGTGATGACACAAGCTAGAGCCATGAGAATCTTCCCTGGGCACCCCCACCCCAGTTTGAGTGCTTATGGGAGGCCCTCACCTCTGGGGACAGGCTACCCTCCAATGATTACCCTTACACTCTTAACAGGGGCCTGGTGGCTTGCCTGACAAGTAGTTCTGCTGGGAGCAGTCTTTCCTAAAGTGGCTAGTCTGACCAGGCTGGAAGCACTTGTTCTTAGCTCCTTTGGCTTCCCTCTGCCACTGAATGGTGCCTGTTTGTTGGAGTGCCATTATTAGAGCTGTCATTCTTTTTTTATTCCTTCTCTTCCTCTATTACAAAAGACTACATTGGCCATTTTAAGAAGATTCCCCAGGTTATTATCTGGGCCTAGAGACAATTTCTGGAGTTTTCTTTGAATGTCTGGGGCTGTCAGCATGATAAATTTATCTTTTTTTTTTTCAGTTTATAAATTTTTATTTTAGAAAATGAAAATGTAGGAGCCAAGATGGCGGTCTGTAGCCAGCTTTCTGCAGACGCTCCTGTCCAGAAGGAGAGTTAAAGGACAGAAATTTAGCAAGAAAGCCAACGGTTTGGAGCTGAGTCAAGAGACAAGGTCGAGGAACGCACATCAACC
>CAUYON010100664.1:0-21978 GCA_963573935.1 Arctocebus calabarensis | reverse complement strand
TTTTTTTTTTTTTTTTGAGACAGAGCCTCAAGCTGTCACCCTGGATAGAGTGCTGTGGCATCACAGCTCACAGCAATCTCCAATTCCTGGGCTCAAGCGAGTCTCCTGCCTCCGTCTCCCAAGTAGCTGGGACTACAGGTGCCCACCACAACGCCGGCCATTTTTTGGTTGCAGCCGTCATTGTTGTTTGGCGGGCCCGGGCTGGATTCGAACCCGCCAGCTCAGATGTACGTGGCTGGCGCCTTAGCCCTTTGAGCCACAGGTGCCAAGCCTCACACCACCAAGTTTTGAAGTGATCTGTTATGCAACAATAGATAACTGATATAGTAGCTACATTTATTGTGCGTTTACTATGCTCCAGGAACTAGCTAAGCATCCAACAGCCTTAAGATATAGATGGTATTATAATCCTTAAAGATGAAAGAGTGGCCCAGAGGGGTTCAGGAATTGTTAATTTCCATGGCTAGCAGGTAGTAGAAGTAGAATTTGAACCTAGGTCTCTAACTCCAAAGCCCAGTTTCTTGGTCACTCATTTATTCAAGCCAGGATAAAGCATTTGTACAGTTAAACAGTAGAAGCAATTGAATCTCTAGAGTAGCAGTTCTCAACCTGTGGGTCGCAACCTGCAAGAACTGTATTAATGGGTTGCGGCATTAGGAAGTTTGAGAACCACTGCTCTAGAGGATAGCAAATTTGTATAAAGCTAGGAGGGGGCAGCCCAGGGACCAGACCATAACAGCAGTAATGCCTGATGGTATAAGGCCCAGAGGTTCCAAGCTGGTCCCACTTCCCAGGACAATCTTGCCCAACATGCCCAGGACTCACCCAGATCTGTAGCTTCACTCGCTTCTCATGGCGGTAGACTGTCTTCACCTTGAAGTCGATGCCCACCGTGCTGACAAAGGCTGGGGTGAAGGTGTCATCAGCATAGCGGAAGAGGAAGGAGGTCTTGCCAACGCTGCTGTTGCCGATGATGAGCAGTTTAAACATGTAGTCAAAATTCTGGTCAGAGGCATCTTTGACTCCAGTTTTACCATCAGTCACTGAAGCCATCTACGAGAGAGGCCCATGGTCACTCAACAACACACCTCCACCATAACCTTGAGTCACTAACCTCCTAATTACCACCCCGCCATTCACACACTCCAGCATCACTGAGGAAATGCACACTACTCACAGTCATCCCATCACTGCACCTGCCTCAAATATTGTCTCAGCATCAGGGTGGAACCCAGCTCCTTCCATTCATTCCCTTGGCAAATATTTACTGAGCACTTTGGCCTGGGGCAAGCCCTCCACTGGGCAGTGGGAATACAGATAAGAATCCAGACATGGTCTCTGACCTCTGGGTGGCTACAAACTAGAATAAAAGCGCAGACAAACACAAAGTAACAAAGCAGTAGGGATAAGACAGAGGGAAGTCCTGGCTGAGGATGTCAACAGGAAGAATCCAACCCAACCAGGAGGGAGGCATAGTGGTCAAAGAGAGTCTCCTGTAGGAGGCAGCTCCAGGGCTGAGTTTTCTTCTTGGGGGGGAAGATCCAAGAACAGTAAACATATGAAACCTCAGGAAGGCTCCATACAGAGCTATCGTTCATTCCCCTGCTTTATAAACTTTCATGGCTCCCCAAAGCTCTAAAAGATCAAGTGTAAACTGTTCCACTTGACAAAGAACCCACTAACCCAGCGGTTCTCCACCTGTGAGTCGTGACCCACAGGCACTGTATGAAAGGCTCACGGCATTAGGAAGGTTGAGAACCACTGCACTAACCAATGAACCAACTCTCTAAGCTTTATCTTTTCCTACCTAACTCGTCTTGCCATCAACCTGTGCTACCCTAATATCAAATTCCATACTTTCCTCCACATAGGCCCCATTATTCTTGTCTTTGTCACTTTTTACAGGTATTCCTCCTGTCTAGAATGCTCTTTTCCTCTTAAGAAACTCCTATTCATCCTTGAAGAGCCAGATCAAGTGTCACCTTCCCTGTGCACGGCAGAGGCGGGCACTCCGGCTCCTGTACTCCCAGAACATTCTAATGGCCCTTGTATCATTCAAGAACTGTTAGACTGAGCATCTGGGCCTTAACGTACTTCATTCCTGTATGCCTGGCCTCTAGCCCAAGTCATAGCAGATAATAGCACTCATCAAATGTGCACTGAATTAGTAAAAGTCACTTTATCACTCTAGACCCCAATCTCCTCATCTGGAACTGAGAAGAATTTCTGCCCTGCTTTTCTCCCAGGGACACTACAACACTCAAATGAGATAATGGTGATTGAATCCTTTTTAAACTGGTGAATTCCATACAGGTGTGAACATAGGCTTTATTACTTTAAATCCTTCCAAACATAGATCCAGTATTTATTTTTTCATGCACTCATTCATTCATCCGTAAATATTTATTATGTGCGAGCTCTTCCCTCCAGTCCCAGCCCTCTCAGTCCTGCCACTCTCCTCTCCTTTCCTAGAACACGTTGGATCTGAACCTCACAACCTTCAGACCTGGCCTCATTGGCGTCTTCCCTTGCTCCTCATATTGCTGGAAGCCTCAGGGCCCTTTCTTCTGCACCTGAAATCTCCTCTTGTGCTCAGCCCTGGGTACTCAGTTGGCTGAGTGAGGGATTGGAGGAGGGTGGGAGGACAGCCCTAATGTGAGAAAATGTCTGGGTTTTCATTCTCTTTAGGAACTCCTGCTCTTTTTTCTCCCAAAGGAAAAGAAAGAGGGTGAGGCTGGTGGATGTGGTTCTTTGGGCCTTGCAGGTGAGCTATGAGGATAAGGAACTGATGAACATGGAAGGTTGAAAGCTCTCTTAAAGCAAGATCAGACAGATTTGTAGGATTATTGGCATTATTAGTTTTTTTTGTTTTTTTTTTCCCAAAGTCAGGTTCTCACTCTATCACCCAGGCTGGAGTGCAGTTGTACAAATATATAGCTCACTGCAACCTTGAACTCCTGGCCCAACCAATCCTCCCACCTAAGCCTCCCAAGCCACTGTGCCCAGCCTAGCAAGCATTTAGTAAAACTTCCTTGAACATGTCACCACTAGCTTCCTGGGGTCTCTATTCTTCCTTCTCTTTGCTCCCAACTCTCAAGACTTTATCTAAGACCCTCAGCTCCATCTCTGCATCAATCTACCTCATGACAAGGCTTACTAGGCCAGGGTGGAACATGCCCAGGACCCTTGAAGACTGAGGCGTGGCATTTACATGCAGGAAGAAGGTAAGGTTGGAGGGGAGGGTGCCACTGCCTGCTGAAACGCTCTCATAGCCTTAAGTTTTCAACTTTTCAAGCTACATGATGCAAAGCCTGTTGTAAGAACTGGTGATTCAAAGGAATTGTGCTTTTTCTACCTAATACAAAGGGAGCAACCATAACCCCCTCACACCATTCTCTGTTGCCAGTCAACTTTCTTTGTTTATAAGAGAAACCTTCGGCTCAGCGCCTGTGGCTCAACAGTCTAAAGCACCAGCCACGTACACCTGAGCCCGGGCCCGCCAAACAACAATGAATCCAGCCCGGGCCCGCCAAACAACAATGACGGCTGCAACCAAAAAATGGCCGGGTGTTGTAGCAGGCGCCTGTAGCCCCAGCTACTTGGGAGGCGGAGGCAAAAGACTCGCTTGAGCCCAGGAATTGGAGGTTGCTGTGAGCTGTGATGCCACAGCACTCTATCCAGGGTGACAGCTTGAGGCTCTGTCTCAAAAAATATAATAAATAAATAAATAAATAAAAAGGAGTGTCTAAATTTTAAAAAAAAATTGAAAAAATTGAAAGGGCAGCACCTGTGGCTCAGTGGGTAGGGTGCCGGCCCCATATACTGAGGGTGTTGGGTTCGAACCCGGCCCAGCCAAGCTGCAACAAAAAAATAGCCAGGCTTTTTTTTGGTAGGCGCCTGTAGTCCCAGCTACTTGGGAGGCTGAGGCAAGAGAATCGCCTAAGCCCAGGAGTTGGAGGTTGCTGTGAGCTGTGACCACAGCACTCTACTGAGGGCGATAAAGTAAGACTCTGTCTCTAAAAAAAAAAAAATTTGAAAAGTGTACAAAAGTGGGCGGCACCTGTGGCTTAGGGGTAGGGCACCAGCCCCATATACCGAGGGTGGTGGGTTCAAACCCAGCCCCAGCCAAACTGAAAAGTGTACAGAAGTGTAAAAAATAAAATTTTAAATTACCTGAGATCCCACACACTCAGAAACGATTGCTGATAACATTTTAGTGTATTTCCTCAAATATTTTTTCATGCAGAAGAATGCCATCTATTTTAAAATTAAATCGTATTAATATTTTTAAATTTTTGGAATGATCATAAAATAATATCTTATTTGTTAATTTTAAAGGCAATACACATTTATTGAAAATAATTCAAACAACTTTTTTTCTTTTTTTCTTTGAGATAGAGTCTCACTACGTTGCCTTCGGTAGAGTGCCTTGGTGTCACAACTCACAGCAACCTCAAACTCTTGGGCTTAAGCAATTCTCTTGCCTGGGCCGCCCAAGTAGTTGGGACTACAGGAGCCCACCACAACACCTGGCTATTTTTTTGTTGTAGTTGTCATTGTTGTTTAGCTGGCCTGAGCCAGGTTCAAATCTGCCAGCCAGGGTGTATGTGACAGCGCCATAACCACTGTGCTATGGGTGCTGAGCTTCAAACAACTCTTATACTATTTGCAAATATTACTGAATATTATCAGAACCCAGATTCCGAAACTCCAGATTCAGTCTATTTGTACGTTTATTTACATATAAATGATAGCATACCATGCATTCTAGTCTATACCCTGTATGCATATTTTCTTTAATAGCTAGGATCATATGCACAGAAGATATACACCAGAATATATTGTATGTTATCATTTGGCAAAAGTATTTACATTTTAAATTATAGTCATGCACTATATAGCAATGTTTCAGTCAATGACAGACAGCATACAGGATGGTAGTCCGATAAGATGACAAGAGTTGAAATGCTGACTAGTGACATCACAGAGATGGTAACATCACAGCACAAGCCAGTGTTTCTGGCCAGTGCATTACTCCTGTGTTTCTTGTGATGCTGGTATAAACAAAAGTAATGGCCGGGCCAGATGCAGGGGCTCACACCTGAAATACTAACACTCTGGGAGGCCAAGATGGATAGATTGTTTGAGCTCAGGAGTTCCAAATCAGCCTGAGCAAGAGCGAGACTCCGTCTCTACTAAAAGTAGAAAGATTAGTCAGGTGTTGTGGTGGGCGCCTGTAGTCCCAGCTGCCAGGGCTGCTTCAGCCCAAGAGTTTGAGGTTGCTGTGAGCTATGATGATACCACACCATGCTACCCAGCAAAACCTGATGAGCTGCCAGCCTTATAAAAGGATATAGAATATACAATTATGTGCAGTACATATTTGATAATAAATTAGTATGTTACTGGCTTATGTATTTACCATACTTTTTATTGTTATTTTAAAGTGCATTCATTCTATAGAAAAAAGTTAACTGTAAAATAGCCTCAGGCAGGCCCTTCAGGAGGTATTCCAGAAGAAGGCATTGTTATCATAGGAGAAGGCAACTTTGCGTATGTTATTATCTCTGGAGACCTTCCAGCGGGACAAGGTGTAGAAGAGAAAGACAGTGGTATTGATGATCCTGACTCTGTGTAGACCTGTGCAAATGTGTGTGTTTGTGTCTTCGTTTTTTTTGAGACAGAGCCTCAAGCTTTCACCCTGGATAGAGTGCCGTAGCATCACAGCTCACAGCAACCTCTAATTCCTGGGCTCAAGTGAGTCTCTTGCCTCTGCCTCCCAAGTAGCTGGGACTGCAGGTGCCTGCCACAACGCCTGGCCATTTTTTGGTTGCAGCCATCATTGTTGTTTGGCAGGCCTGGGCTGGATTTGAACCCCCCAGCTCAGGTGTACGTGGCTGGCGCCTTAGCCCACTGAGCCACAGGCACCAAGCCTGTGTCTTTGTTTTTAACAAAAAAGTTTAGAAAGTAAGAAAAGTTACAATTTTTAAAAATAGAAGAAAGCTTATAGGATAGGATAAAAAGACAATATTTTTGTACAGCTGTGCAATGTACTTGTGTTTTAAGCTAAGTGTTTTTACAAGAGAGCCAAAACGTTTTTAAAAATTTTAAAGTTTAAAAGGTAAAAATATTATAGTAAGTTGAGGTTAATTATTAGCAAAAAAAGAAAAATATTTTTAAATAAATTTAATGTGGCCTAAGTGTACTGTATTTATAAAATCTAGAGTAGGCAGGGTATGGTGGTTCAGGTCTGTAATTATAGCACTCTAGAAGGTTGAGGTTCAGGTGGGTCACCTGAGCTCGGGAGTTCGAGACCAGCCTGAGCAAGAGCAAGACCCTGTCTCTAAAAAACAGCCAGGCATTGTGGCGGGTGCCTGTAGTCCCAGTTATATGATCAATTCTTTAATGTCATTTTCAGGAAAAGAGTTATTTTTTAATTTTAAGTCGTTTTTCTATTCTTTTTTTTGGGGGGTAGCAACAGAGTCTCACTTTATGACCCTCAGTAGAGTGCTGTGGCGTCACAGCTCACAGCAACCTCCAACTCCTGGGCTTAGGCAATTCTCCTGCCTCAGCCTCCCAAGTAGCTGGGACTACAGGCACCTGCCACAAGCCTGGCCATTTTTCTGTTTTGCAGTTCGGCTGAGGCCGGGCTCGAACCTGCCACCTTCAGTATATGGGGCCAGCACCACCTCATTTTTCTATTCTTAATTATGATAAATTAAACTGCAATGAGCAATTCTTTACATAAATCTCTGTTAACTTTCCAAAAGAGATTTGTAGTAGAATTGCTGATCAGGGGGTCACTTTACTAAAACATAGATTTGATATTTACTTCAATTGCATGTCCTTTATCTTATTTTATTCTCTAAGTAAACCTGGAAAATAAAGTTGTCAGGACCGAGGTTATTACTCCCATTTGATCAAGAAGGAAACCAAAAGTAGGAAATTAAGTGGATTTGCCAAAGTCTCATAGCTAGCAGCTGAGACTAGACTTAATACCCTGTAATGTTATGGAAAAGTTTAAAATCACTGCTTGCTCCTCAGTGGAATTCTTGGGAAAGGCATATTACCTCTCTAAACCATAGCATTTTTACCTTAAGATAGAGAAAATACAATTTCACAGAGCTATGGTACAAAAAGAATGAACAATACTATACATAAATAATCTGGCACAGTTTATTGGAGGTACTCAATAGATATTATTCCATAGCTAGGAACCTGTAATCCCAGCGCTTTGGAAGACTGAGGCAGGAGAATCTCTTGAGCTCAGGAGTTCAAGGCTGCAATGAGCTGTGATCACAACACTGAACTCCAGCCTGGGTAGCAGAGCAAGACCCTATCCTAAAAAAAAATAAAAAATAAAATGTTCTTCCATTGGCCCCTTTAATTCACTTTTACAATCAAATCTTTTTCAACTGCCCTCTCCTTAATCTAGAGATTATTGGGAATTCTCTCCATTATTGGGCCTATTAACAATGAAATGTCTGCTTCCCATTCCGGATTCAAGGGAGTTTTATCCATCCTCACACCCCCACCAACACTGGACCTATAACATCCTTAGAGGATGTTTCTTCTTTCAAGAAACATTTATTCAGCCTCTATGGAGAACAGTATGGAGCTTTCTCAAAGAACTACAAGTAGAACTACCATATGATCCAGCAATTTGACTACTCGGTATATATCAAAAGAAAGTAAATCAATAAACGAAAGACACCTGCACTCCCATGTTTAGGGCAACACTATTCATAATAGCCAAAATGTGGAGTCAACATAAGTGCCCATCAATGAATGAATGGGTAAGACAATGTGGCACATGTACACAATGGAAAATTATTCAACCATTAAAAGTGAATGAAAATCTGTAATTTGTAGCAACATGGATGGAACTGGAGGTCATTATGTTAAAGCTAAACACAGAAAAACAAATATCTCATGTTCTCACTCATATATGAGAGCTCAAAAAGTGGATCTCATGAAGAAAGAGAGTAGAGAAGTGGTTATTAGAAGCCAGGAAGGATAGAGAGAAGGAGGAATAAAAAGAAGTTGATTAATTTGTACCAACATACAGTTTGGTAGAAGAAATAAGACCTAGTGTTAAACAGATCAGCCGAGTAACTATAGTTTACAATAATAAAAGGAAGACAACATCTAAGGAGTAGTCATTGATTTGATCCCTACAAATGATACAAATGTTTTAAATTATCACATGTACCTAAAACTATGTACATCTATTATGCATCTATTAAAAATATTTATTTATTTATTTATTTTTGAGACAGAGCCTCAAGCTGTCACCCGGGATAGAGTGCTGTGGCATCACAGCTCACAGCAACCTCCAATTCCTGGGCTCAAGCGAGTCTCTTGCCTCTGCCTCCCAAGTAGCTGGGACTACAGGTGCCTGCCACAATGCCTGGCCAATTTTTGGTTGCAGCCGTCATTGTTGTTTGGAGGGCCCTGGCTGGATTCGAACCCACCAGCTCAGATGTACGTGGCTGGCACCTTAGCCTGTTGAGCCATAGGTGCCGAGCCAATTTTGAAATTATTTTGATGAAGTCTTTTGCCTTGGTGTTCTAAAGGGATATTGGTCTGTCATTTTCCTTTATTGTAATGTTTTTGTCTGATTTTGGAATCACAGCAGTGCTGGACTCATAAAATGAATTGCAAAATATTTCTTTAATTTTGAAAAGCTTTTTGGAAGGTCTGTGTTAATCTTTTCTTAAATGTTTGATAGAATTCACTAGAGAATACATTTAAGTCAGGAGGTTTTATGTTGTTTAAAGTTTTTAATGATAAATTCAAATTATTTAAATAATAGATAATAGGTTCAGATTTTCTATTTTTTTCTGTATATGCTCTGGTGGTATGTCTCTTTAAAATAATTTGTGTGTAGTGTTTAAGTTTTCAACTTTATTGGCGTTAATTTGTTTTTAATATTCTTTTTTTTGAGACAGAGCCTCAAGCTGTCACCCTGGATAGAGTGCTGTGGCATCACAGCTCACAGCAACTTCCAATTCCTGGGCTCAAGCGAGTCTCTTGCCTCTATCTCCCAAGTACCTGGGACTACAGGCCCCCGCCACGACGCCTGGCTTTTTTTTGGTTGCAGCCGTCATTGTTTGGCAGGCCCGGGCTGGATTCGAGCCTGCCAGCTCAGGTGTACGTGGCTGGCGCCTTAGCCTGTTGAGCCTCAGGCACCGAGCCGTTTTTAATATTCTTCATTGTATTTTAATACCTAAAGGATCTGTATTGGTGTAATCTCTTTCATTACTGATTATTTGGCAATTTGTATTGTCTATCAGAGGTTTATCAGTTTTATTAATCTTTACAAATAACTAGTTTTTGGTTTCATTGTTCTTTCTTTAATTTATTTTTCTTTTCTTTTTCTTTATTTATATTCTTTTCTTTTTTTCATTTTTTTTTGGATTAAAAACTTAAATAAAATTAATATGAAGGTACAATAATCAGGTTACATTGTTCTCACTTCCAGGGTAAAGTACCATCAGTAGACGAGCCCCTTGTTTTCTTTGTTCTTAATGAACAATGTTTTTATAGTAGTTTTTCTATTTATTGATTTTTGCTCTTACCTTTTCTTCTTGACTTTGCTGAAAGTTTCTTTCGTTAATTTTTTAATCTGTTTTTTCCTAATATGTGCTCAGTACTGATCTGCCTACTTCCTACAACTTTGGGTGTTTATTATATTACCCAGTTCAGTATGCTCTCCAATTCCCTAGTGTATCTTTGCTAATCAATGGATTATTTAAAAATGTTTTCCAATTTTTTTAATATTTGGTAATTTTTGAAAAAGTTTTTATGTTATTCTAATTTAATTATATTATGGGCAGACATCATGCTTTGTATAATTTTCGTTCTTTTAAATTTGTTTAGATTTGTTTAGGTAGCTCAGAATCTGGTCATTCTTGATGAATATTCTGTGTACTCTTAAAGATAACATGTTTTTACCTACTGTTGGATGTAGTATTCTATTAAAGTTAAATAGGTTAAGTTGATGATAGCATTGTAAAGTCTCTGGTTTTACTGATTGTCTGTTTACTATTCTGTTGACATTTTATTTTATTTTATTCATTTTTGAGACAGAGTCGCTCTTTGGTACCAGGGGTAGAGTGCTGTGGCATCATAGCTCAATTTTACAGCAACTGCAAACTCCTGGGTTTGAGCAATCCTCTTGCCTCACTACAGGCACCCACAATAATGCCCAGCTAACTATTGACATTTTTAATGAAGTTAACTTTATACTGAAGGAGGAATTGTGAAATATTTAACTGTAATTGTGAGCTTATCAGTTTTTTCTTTTACTTTCTCCATTTTTTTCTTCATGTATTTTTATTGGGTGTATGTACATTTGGGTTGTTGTGAAATATATGTCTGTATCTTTAATGATCATCCTTTTCTGATATCAGTGTAGCTATTCTAGGTTTCTTGTACATGTTTTGGCTCATGCAGGGTGTCCATAAAGTTCATGTCCAATTCCACATGAACTTTATGGACACTTATATACTTTATGAACTTTATGAACACCTATATACATTATGTACTTGTATACATTATATACAATTCCACATGAATTCCACATGAACTTTATGGACATTCTATATACATTATGTTATTTTTAAGCTTTGCTTTTAATTTACCAGTGTCTTTGTTTTGCATTTTCTATGGATACTACTGATTTGTTTTTGCTTCTAAAATCCTATTTAATCTTTGTCTTTTAATCTTAGAGTAGTTATACATTAGTTTGCATTTAATATAAAGTAGAACCTGTATAAGTTGACCAACCAAGGGACTATAACATGAGGTGGTCAACATGAGGAACTAGGTCTATTGTACTGAAATGTACATGTGGTGCATGTTTGGTCTATGAAAATTAGGTCAACTTAAGGAAGTGGTCATTGTAGAGAGGTGGTCAACTGTGGAGTTCTACTGGAATTTTTATATAATTAGGTTTAAATCTTTTCTACCTTCATTTGTTCTGTTTGTTCCATATATTCTTTGTTCATTTTTTCTTTCTTTTCTACTTTCTTTTGGATTAAGTAATTTTACAGTTCCATTTTATCTTTGCTATAGTTTGTTTTCTTATTTTAGTGGTTGTTTTAGATTTTATGATACTGATATACACACGTTTAATTTATCACAGTCTAATTACAAGTTACCTGTCACAACATGTGTAATGTTGGAACCTTACTGCAGTATGATTTCCATGCTTTCTATTCCCTTTCCATCTTTTGTGCTGTTTTTTTATTTCATAATATATTGTTACTATTTTTCCTTTAAACAACCAATTGTCTTACAACAAAATTTCTAAAAAGTCATATTTCTTTATATATTTATAACTTCTGACACTCTTTATTTCTTTTTGTACATTAGAGATTCCTTCTGGTATTATTTTCCATCAGCCTAAAGAACTTACTGTGACATTTTTTGTACTGCAGGATTGTTGGCAACATCTTTTTCTGCTTTTCTTTGTCAAAATGTGTTCCTTGTGTTTTCATTTTTTACTTTCACTTTTCATATTGCTTTATACCAACACTTTTTTCTTCTATCATTTAAAAGATCTTTTATTATTTTTTAGCATGCATAGGTTCTGATTAGATGTCTACTAGGATCATTCTTATTTTTGTTCCTCAGTTATGTGATGTGTCTTTTCCCCCTGCTGACTCCTCTTGAGAGCTTTTATAGTTTCATTATGGTATACCTGGGTGTGATTTCTATGTGTGTACTCTCCTTCCTTGCTTGGGACTCACTAATATTCTTAAATCTGTAGGTGGTGGTGGTGGTGTTCTTCCTGCTGGTATTTGTTTGTTTGGGGATGTTTAAAGTCAAATTTTAAAAAATGATTTTATTGTTTGCTCAAATATTTTCCTTTCTTACATTTTTATTCTCCTTCTTAACCTTCAATGACCTTCAATAATGTATTTTAGACTCTGAATATTGTCCCTCATATCCCAGAGACTTTGTTCTTTTTTGTCATTACTGTTTAATTTGGGTATTTTTACTTGATTTCATTCCAGATTCATTGATCTTTTGTTTTTATTTTGTACCTTTTGATCTGCTAAACCCTATTGAACAATTTTTCAGTTTAAATATTGGGTTTTTCAGCTCTACAAGTTTTATTCTACTAATTTTTAGAGTTAGCATTTCTCTATTTTTTATTCATATTTTTCTTCAAACCTAGTTGTAATAGATGTTTTAATATCTTTGTCTTCTGATTCTAGCATTGTGTTGCATCTTGGTATTCCTAATCATTTTCAGTTGAATACTGGTTGTAGTGTTTGGACACTGAATAGATTTTGTTATCTTTCTTTATTGAATGTTGCTCTGTGTTCTGTCAGATAGTTAGATTACTTGTGGATCAACTTGATCTTTTTATGCTTGTTTTTAAAACTATGGTCAGGCACCCTTAGAAGACCTTACTGTAAGCCCATTTTAGTCCAGCTATTAAGGCATAATCTTTCATAGAGCCATAGTGAATACTCTCAGGTTTAATAATATCTTCTCATTTTGTTTTTCCAAGAATTAGAATATTTTGCAGTACTTTCTGAGTTTGAGAGTTGATCAATTTGCAGACTTTTTGGTAGTTGTTCTTTGCTTGACCTTTTTGAGTTTTACTACATGCCACTTGTAACTTAGTATTTGAACTATTTCTCTACTTACCTTTTTCTGCAAAAGATCCTATGTAGAATTTTCTGGAACTTAAGTTATTTATCTGCTTAGGTTGATTATTTTTTTCTTTTCTCACCTGAGAATTTCAGCTTCCTCAGCCTTTAACTTAAATTTGTCCCTCTAATTCATTAAGCCGATTTTATTTTGCTGGGATTTTCCCCTTACATTATAGGGGAAAGTATATTTAGCAGAAAGCCAGAATAATCATAGCACTCACTTCACAGTCCTACATTGCCAATTGTTTAGTGTCTTGAAACAGTAGTTTCATAAATTTTGTCCAGTTTTCCTGATGCTAGGGCGAATCCTATCCTTTTTAGGCAGGAAGTAGAACTTTAAAATCTGTTCTTAAAACTAAGTATCATGGTCTTTCTTTTAGCAATTACTTATAAACTACCTTGTAGTAGTTCATCTACTGCTATGCTATAGTTATTGAAATCTTTGATTATTGTTTTACTTTTTATGTCTGATTTCTTATGTTAGAGCCAATAAGCCAGTAATATTCTGTGCTGTGTAATTCTGATTCTTGGTGTTTGAAATACCTGCCCTGGACAATATTCTTTCATAAGTATTTGTCATTTTTTTCTTGTTGATGGAGAAGATCACACTGCTGGAGAAAAGATCAAATAGCTATAAAATGGATGGCTTTGCAAACTTATACCTTCTAATCCCTCGTCATTTTTCTCTCTCTCATAGGTGTTATACAGGCCAGTGGTCAGCAAAGTTTTCCTGTGAAAGAGCAGATAATAGATACTTTAGGAATACGTGGGTCACATATAGTCTACCTTACATGTTTTCCTTTTTCAGCCCTTTAAAAGTATAAAAACATTCTTAGCTTGAGGGCTCAGTTAGTTTGTTGATCCTTGATAAAGACTACCAGCACATTGTTCAAGGATCCTTCCCCCCATCCCCCTCACCCCCCCACCCCCGCTTCTTTTTTTTTTTTTTTCCTTTTTGAGACAGAGCCTCAAGCTGTTACCCTGGGAAGAGTGCTGTGGCATCACAGCTCACAGCAACCTCTAACTCCTGGACTTAAGCAATTCTGTTGCCTCGGCCTCCCAAGTAGCTGGGACTACAGGCGCCTGCCACAACGCCTAGCTATTTTTTGGCTGTAGTTGTCATTGTTGTTTTGGCAGGCCCAGGCTGGATTCGAACCACCAGCTCTGGTGCATGTGGCTGGTGCCTTATTCGCTTGAGCTACAGACGTCGAGCCTCCTCTCTTTCATTTTTATATGAAGACCTTACCTCTTACTTGATTACAAAAAACACGGTTACATTTCATCAACTTTTTGCTTCCTGTGTATCTCATCTAAAAGTATACCTAGATCTTCAATTATTTGTCCATCTTTTATTCTTACATGAAGCAAAGATGTATACCTATCTTTTTATTTAAACTTAAACCCACTTTGTGGGTTCCTAGCTTCTTCCTCTTCTTTGTTCATTTAGACCCTGTTCGATTTTGCTCCCTCATTCTTCCAACGGTGCATATTTTTCTGTGTTCTCACTTTACTCCTGCTGCTTTAAATTTTACATTTATGCCATCCACCACCACAGTTTGTCTTAAGTCCTTTTAGTTGAGTTTAAATTGCAGATGGAAAAAAAAATTACCTTTAAATTGTAATAAAATACATATCTATAAAGTGTTTTAATGATATATACTTATTTATGAGTCAGTCTTGTCTATGGTTTCCTTATTAAATTAATAGCTCCTCCGCTCCCCAGCGACCACATATTAAGACATATTAGAGTATCTCAAGCAAAAATGTTCTGTGGTGGAGAGGGATATAACTCTAAAAGGCAAAACATTAAGTACAGATTTTTTTTTTTCTTTTTAGTTTAGGAATCAGACTAGATCTAGGCACATTGTGTTGCAGGCATCACCTCACAAATCTGCCAACGCATGTCCTTTCTAAGCTTCAACACAGCTGTTGTCCTAACCACTTGCTCTTCTCACCTCTCCTTGACAGTGGTTCACATTAGTGTTTTGGTTTATGTTGGGGAAGGAAAAATGCAAAAGAATCCCTTCTTCATTTTTCTTATGATGATACGACTTAAAAAAAAAAACCCACCATAATATGAGTTAAGTAACAGTGGCTTCTCCAAGATCATTCTTATATTAAGAAATGTGAAGGATATTAGGTGTTTTAAATATAGTTGAGTCCATTTATATTTAAAAAAAAAACATTTAAAGAATAAGGTTACTTGTAAAGAATAAAGACACATTAAAAAACTACATGTTCTTACAACAATTTGTTCTATTCTTTTTCCCCTGTAACACAGTTATTCCTCCCCCGCTCCCCACACAACAGATTTGTAATGTAAGAATAGAATCATGGTGCAGCCTGCAACTCCCAGAGGTAAAACACACAGTACTAGACTTCCATCTGTAGATTTTACTTCTCAAATTTCATGTCATTTTCTCACAGTTAAATTCAAATTTGAAAGCATTTTAAGCTTTCAAGGATTATATTTATGTTAGGTTGTTCTCTTAAGTGGTTTTATCATACTAGTTAGTTATATTGTATGCTTAGATATCTTATTAGGTGCAATTATTGTTTTATTCTTTTTCAGTTATTTATGCTATAACTTTTGAATTGCTTGTGTCCTAAATTTTAATTTCATCTTTTTGTTATATTGGGATAGCTTAGAAATGGTCTTTTACTTAAATTAGCACCATTAATGAGTCTTTTATCTATTTGATCAAATTGATTTTGAATTAGATCTTTCAGGTATATAAGTATCTCTAAGAATGCTTTGAAATTGAAGAAAGATGATATAAATGATCTGGAAGGATTAGTAACATAGTAATTTAATATTTTCAAATGCATATTTGACATTACACTTGGCTTTGAGAGTATTTAGCCTAGAATAAAGAAAATTTATTTGGATAATAATAGCTGTGTTAAGTATTTTAATCTGCTGAATTACAGATGAACTCTTATACTAGTAGAATCAAAATTTGTGCCATATTGTGCTCTCTTTTTGAACATGTGATGTAATGAAGATATTTCAGATAAGTTAAAAATACAATTGCTTCACTAGGTTTAGAAAGGAGACCAGTAAAGCTGTTATCACATTGACTTATGTAATCTGGTAAAATTGCTCTATGAAAACATTAGGTAATTTAACATCTGAGGTTTTGACTGTTTCTTGCCTCTTGGAAGATCCCTTGATTTACAGTAATTTGTTTATTTGCTGAGAAAAGAGTATGAAACACACACTGGTATTACTGATGTTACTGATAGTCAGGAAAGGTGGTCATTTAGCTAATATGTGAGCCTTGCCCTGCCAGCTTTCTCAATTTCATCCTGGTTAGTTTTCTGTATTCCTTAGATTCTCATTATTGATGCCATATGCAGCACGTTTCAAGAAGTGCATTTAAAAACTGGGGAAGACTTGAAGTTTATTATCTGTTGAAAATACCATATTAATATGAGATATTTGAATCTTGTACTTTCAGCTGTAATTCTTGCTAACTTTTGTCTTGCAGAGATGTGATTGTCCAGATCATTTTAAATAATATCAAAATCATCAAAGGACAGTCTGATTGCTTAGTTAAGTGTTTTATTTACTTTAAATATCTATTCATTACCTTCTGTGTGTCAGGATATAAGATGCTAGAGAAACGATGCCAAACAACACATTCGTAGTTTAGTAAGAAAGATAAATACATCATAATGGTATATAGTCAATTCAGTACTGGGTTAAGTGTAATGTTCTTTGAAATCACGTTAGAAGAACATGAGTAGGGAAAGCTTTCTAGAGGAAGTAGGGAAGCTGAAACATGAATGATATTCAGGTATTAGCCAGATCAAAGGGATGAGGTCACTCCAGATTGATGAAAGTATGCCACATACAAAAGGTACAGCCTTTCCTAGAAGGAATTAGAGGTGGGGGAACACAAAGGAAGAAGGACACAGGGAAGTGTTGAGAGATACATAGTAAATCATGCAAGCCATGTTAGAAACCTTGAACTTTTATAGACCAATGGTGATTGCATTCAAGAAAGTAATGTAATTAGACTTGCATTTTTTAGAAAGATCACCCCAGCAAGTATATTGGTATACTATTAATAGAAACATAATTAGAGATAGGAAAACCCAGTAAGCTGGGCAAGAATGGATGGTGGTAAGAATTAAAGGAGTACAATTTAGGATGGAACAAAGTAGGACATACAGAAGTAGTAAGCTTTGGTGAGAGAAGTAGGGCTGATCTGGGAAATTAAGTAGGTGGTGGGGCTATTCTGAGTTACAGTTCTTAGGAGGAGTGATTTTGGGAAGAATGATGATAAGTGTACAATTGACCCTTAAATAGTGTGAGGATAGGGGCCTCCCTGTGTCATCTAAAATCCACATACAACTTTTGACTCCCCCAAACTTAACTAGTAATAGCCTGCTGTTGAACAGAAACCTTATTGCAGTGGTTCTCAACCTTCGTAAGGCTGCAGTCCTTTAATACAGTTCCTGTGGGTTGCGACCCACAGGTTGAGAACCGCTGCCTTAGTGGTAACATAAATAGGTGATTAACATATATTTTTTGTGTTCTATGTATATGTTACTGGTATATATTATATTCTTACAATAAAGTAAGCTGGAGAAAAGAAAATGTCATTATGACAATTAAAGGAAGAGAATTTATTCAGTGTTCAATAAGTGGAAGTAGATCATAATAAAGATTTTTCATCCTCCTCCTCTTCACGTAAAGTAGGCCGAGGAAGAGGAAGAGGAGGGGTTGGTCTTGCTGTCTTCAGGATGGCAGAGGCAGAACTGGTGGGGCAGGTGGGAGGGCAGGCAGGAGAGGCAGGTACATTTGGTGTAGCTTTACAGAAATACATGATAATTTCTGTTTGACTTTTTCCCCGTTTTCATTTCTCCAGAAATGTTTCTGTATGGTCCAATCCTCCTTTATCATTTGCTTTAGTTTCAATGCCTGCCTCATAGAAGAGTCCATGTAGTAAAAGCAGTGAAAAGCAGACATGAATAATTGGAACCCTTCTGCCAGACTGTCTAATGTCAGTTTGTTTTCTGGCATTGTTTCTTGTACATTTTTTTTTGCGGTTTTTGGCCGGGGCTGGGTTTGAACCCACCATCGCCGTCATATGGGGCCGGCGCCTTACTCCTCTGAGCCACAGGCGCCGCCCACTTCTTCTACATCTGCTTCCTCATCATCTAGCAGTGGTTCAGAAAGCACTATTCTTCATCAATTCATTTCACTTCCTCTGGTGTCTGTTAGCTCTTAAATTTCTCCAAGATGCATATTTTGAAACCCTTCCCAAACTGCCCTTTTCTTTTTTGCCACATCCATACCTCTTCCACATTTTCCTCCCTCATATATACTGTGGAGTCATGAAGAACATATGGACTTTCCTCCAGCAGGGATTTATTGTTTTGAGTTTGATACCTTTCACAGCTTTCTCTGTAACAATGATGTCATCAGTGGTATAATCCTTTCAGACTTTCATGATGTTCTATCTTGGGGTTCTCTTCCATAGCATGGAAAATAATTTCCATGTGTAAACACTTTACACCATGTGTAATGAACCTTAAAGGTTCTTAGGACCCCCTGATCTAGAGGGTGAATTAGAGATGTTTTTATGAGCAAGAAATTACTTTCAGGATTGAGCTCATGGGGTTCTGGGTAGCAGAGGCATTGTTGAATATCAAAAGAACTTAAAACGTCATTCCCTGATTGGCAAAGTACTTCCTGACTTCAGGAACAAAGTAGCAATAAGACCAATCTAGAAGAAATGTTCTTATACAACCAAAAGACTGGCAACTGGTTTTTATCTTTTATAAAATATAAAATAGTGGAATAAATGAAAGTATTATTACTTGCTAGCCATTTTTCCAATTCATCTTTTTAATAGCTGAGTCTAAAATAGAATTGATAGTAGACCCATGTGTAAACAGTTGCTGTGTGCTGAAGAATTGCTTTCAGTTTGTGTAAGCTCATCATTAGTATAGAGAAGTTTAATAATCTTAAGTATTTTATGGTTACTCTGTAAGCTACTTTAGTTGTATTTTGAGGAATTATGCTGTTGTCTCTTAGTTAAGTTTTTGAAAATATACATGGTTTTATACAAAAATTAAATGAAGGCCTATGAAGGTTTTTTGTTTGTTTTTTCTTCAAGGTTTGGGAGCTGGTAGCTTTATAGGGCAATCTTTTTTTTTTTTTTTTTTGAGAGAGCGCCTCAAGTTCACCCTGGGTAGAGTGCTGTGGCATCACAGCTCATAGCCCTCAAATTCCTGGACTCAAGCGATTCTCCTGCCTCCGCCTCCCAAGTAGCTGGGACTATAGGCACCTGCCACAATGCCCAGGTATTTTTTGGTTGCAGCAGTCATTGTTGTTTGGCTGCTGGGCTGGATTCGAACCCGCCAGCTCAAGTGTATGTGGCTGGCGCTTTAGCTGCTTGAGCCACAGGTGCCAAGCCTTATAGGTCAATCTTGATCATAATAAATCTGACTGCATTTGTGCAAAACAGTAGTGTTAGCCTGTTGCTTCCTGCCTTAAATCCTGGTGCTTGCTTCTTTTATTAAATGTCCTTTGTGTAATTTTCCCCCCTAGAACAGGTCACTTTGATCTGCTTTAAAAACTAGTTCAGGGAGAGACCCTTTTTCCTCAATGATTTTCTTTTCTTTTTTTCCCAAAGATTTTCTTAATTGTGTCTGGGAACACATTTGCTTCCTTTTGCTTGGCAGAAACAGCTTCTCCTATTATCTTGACATTTTTAAAGCTGGACTTCTTTCTGAAATTATCAAACCATCCTTTGCTGGTATTAAATTCTCCAGTGTTAGATCTTTTACCTTCTTTCTATTTTTCTTGAATCATATTAAGAGTCTGTAGGGATGCTTTTCTTATAGCAATCCTGCACCCACATAAAAGCTGCTTTTGCTTTTTCTTTTCCTTTTTTTTTTTTTTTTTTAGACAAGATCTCGGCTTTTGTGTTTTGCTTTGTTGTCTGGGCTAGTGTGCAGTTGTATGATCATAGCTTGCTGCAACCTCAACCTTGTGGACTTAAGCAATCTTCTTGCCTTGGCCTCCCACACAGCTGGGACTACTGACATGCACCGCAACATCTAGTTAATTTTTAAATTTATTTTGTAGAGTTGGGGTCTCTCTACATTGCTCAGACTAGTCTTGAACTCGTGGGCTCAAGCAATTGTTCTGCCTCCGCCTCAAAGTGCAAGGGTTACAGGCATGAGCTACTGCACCTGACCAATAACTTTATTTTCAATAGAAGATAAAAAGGTGTTTTCCAAAAAGTGTAAGATTTTCGTACCTGCTAGTGTAGCTACAGCAATGGCTTCACAAGTTTCCTTTTCTTTTCTTTATGATGCTCTTTATGGTAGATTCGTGTATCTTGAGATTATGGGCAGTTCCAGACCTCAATCTGTGGTACATATTAAGCAATTCAACTTTTTCTTATAAGGTTAGGACTTTTTTAACTCCACAGATATTTATTAACTCTATTTCTACTTCTTAGTGTCAGGGGGATAAGCAATTTTCAAGGTATGGGTGTCACAACCCAAAAAGAAGTACTCCTGGCCAGGTGCAGTGGCTTATACCTGTAATCCAGCACTCTGGGAGGCCGAGGCAAGTGGATTGCTTGAGCTCACAGGTTTGAGACCAGCCTGGGCAAGAGCGAGACTCCTTCTCTAAAAATAGAAGGCGTTGTGGCGGGCACCTGTAGTCGCAGCTACTTGGGAGGCTGAGGCAAGAGAATCGCTTGAACCCCAGAGCTTGAGGTTGCTATGAACTATGATGCCATGGCACTCTACTGAGGGCAATAAAATGAGACTCTGTCTCAAAAAAAAAAAGGAGTACTCCTTGTGAATAATACTTTTTAAAATTGTCTTTTCAGTTATTTAGAAGAATTGTTTTAGTCAATTCAATTTTGATTGGGTGTCTTTTGGGTAACTTGCTATTCCAGTAATACAGGAATAGCATAGCCCTTGTTCTCTAGAGTTCATAGTACAGCATTTGAATATTTGAGTTGAGCAAAGCCAAGAGAAGTATACAAATAACTTTAATATGGTCAGTATTCAATGAAATTTATTTTCATTAAAAATGTGACATGAAGGTGGAAAAAAGACCATCTGGTTTGAAGAATAAGGCCGAGTTTCATGAAATGGGTGGGGATGAAATGAACAGGTATAATTTTGAAGTGTTGAGTTGGACTAAGTGGAGAAAACAACATAAGGAAAATGCAGGTATCCACTGATTTAATTTTTGAGCTTGTAGCCTTAAAATTCTGAACTGTTTAGCCTATACTATTTTCTATGACTAACTTTTTACTTTGAATTATTGCAAAGATTGATAAGATGGACTTGAATAATTTAAACTCTATAAAAATAAACGTAAATAATAAATTAGGTGATTAACTTGCTGCTGTGGCCTGTAACCAGCCAGTTTACTAAGGAGGGGAGTGTTGAAATGTTAGCTAGACTAGACTAGGGTGGTGGAATATACAGACTTACTGAACTGGAAAGAGCAAAAGAGGAGACTAGTTAATTCATTATCCTCATTTTAGAGATTAAGAATGAGGACCAAAGGGATAATTGAATTGCCCATTTTCTACCCATATTTATAGTGATGGAGTTGGCACTTCGTAGGTCCATGACATGTAACAGTTAAGTCTATTGTGGTAGTTTGAAGCAAACCTCAAATTCATTTTTGTTAAAGTAGCTAGATCTGAAACACGTAATTTGTACACAATCTTTAGTCTGCTACAGACAAACCAGTCTAGTGATTCCCCTGCTTTCTGCCCTTCTAACCGGAGGTCCCAGTTATAGTTCACCTACAAGACGGTAAAGAATATATGAAACTTCGAGTATTAGTTTGGCTGTAGCCAAGACTGTAAGTAGGATAGGTAGGGACATAGTGTTGCCAGTTGGCCTACATTTTTCATGGCACTCAAACATGTCAGGAAGTCTGAACTACCTTGACAGAGGAAGATATTGAATCAACCACAAAATAAGAGGATTTTTAAGAAAAATTTTTGTTTCCCCCCCCCCCTTTTTTTTTTGAGACAGAGCCTAACGCTGTCACCCTGGATAGAGTGCTGTAACATCACAGCTCACAGCAACCTCCAATTCCTGTGCTCAATCGAGTATCCTTCCTCCGCCTCCCAATTAGTTGGGACTACAGGCGTTCGCCACAACACCATGCCATTTTTTGGTTGTAGCTGTCACTGTTGTTTGGCAGGCTCAGGCTGAATTCAAACCCATACAGCTCAGGTGTATGTGGCTGGTGCTGAGCCTCCCCCCCCTTTTTTAAACTTCAGATTAATGTGAACAAAAAATAATT
>CAUYON010100663.1:0-24948 GCA_963573935.1 Arctocebus calabarensis | reverse complement strand
TCCAATAGGGTTGATGTGCGTTCCTCGACCTTGTCTCTTGGCTCAGCTCCAAACCGTTGGCTTTCTTGCTAAATTTCTGTCCTTTAACTCTCCTTCTGGACAGGAGTGTCTGCAGAAAGCTGGCTATAGACCGCCATCTTGGCTCCTCCCCCCAGTTTCTAAGATCTTTGATGAGAATTGTGAAGACGAAAAAGATATTTGTGCATAGCATATATGGAGGTCTTTAGTATCCATGGTCTCATGCATCCATGGTGGGGGGTGTCAGTCATCTTGGAACTTATCCTCAGTGAATAATTAGGGACTATTCTAATCATAATCAAAGGCCTTAGGTAGTGTGGACTCTCTTCAATTCTGCTTCCTACTGCTTTTGTGCCCATCCCAGTCTATGCTATATGACTATCAAAGTAGTGGTTTGTGTCCTTTCTAATTTGCCTTTCACTTTTCATTGATACATACAGTTTTCATTTATTTCTTTTTTATTTTATTTTATTTTTTATTATTTTTTTAATTGAATCATAGCTGTGTACATTAGTTCAATCATGGGGTACAGTGTGCGGGCTTCACATGCAATCTGAGATATTTTTATCAACCTGATTGACATCACATTCATGATATTTTCTCATTTACTATATGAAAACATTTTTGATCCGTATTTAGAAGTTTTCTCCTGACCCTTCAAATATGTACCACACATTATTTCTAAGGAGTACAGATATTTAAATATATTCTTTAAAACCTTGCTTTTTAAAATCTTTTTTTCAGTCTCTTCTTGTGTTTATAGTAGGACGCCTTCCAGGTTAGCTTAGTCCATCAGACTCAGAATTCTTCCAGTATGTTTTATGTATTTATTTATTTTGAGACAGAGCCTCAAGCTGTCACCCTGGATAGAGTGCCCTGCCATCACAGCTCACAGCAACCTCCAATTCCTGGGCTCAAGTGAGTCTCCTGCCTCGCCTCCCAAGTAGCTGTGACTACAGGCGCCCGCCACAGCACCTGGCCATTTTTTGGTTGCAGCCGTCATTGTTGTTTGGTGGGCCCAGGCTGGATTCGAACCCGCCAGCTCAGGTGTATGTGGCTGACGCCTTAGCCGCTTGAGCCACAGGCACTGAGCCTGTTCCAGTATGTTTTAAATCCACCGTGTCAGTATCATTCTCTCTATTTGTACCACTTGGATATTAGCTTTATAAAGTCTTGAAGTTTCTCTAGTGGCAATCATCTATGACCCACTGTTACTAAATTCAGTGCATTCTTTCTTTCCTCTATATACCTACAGCAAGATCTAGATTGTAGTCTGTACTTTGCATGTGAAGTAAGTTAATCTTATTTGACATCACAACCTCATTTGCCACCTCTACATCTTATATAATTTATATGTACTTTTTTTTTCTTTATAGAGACAGAGTCTCACTTTATCGCCCTCAATAGAGTGCCATGGTGTCACACAACTCACAAAAACCTCCAATTCCTGGGCTTAAGTGATTCTCTTGCCTCAGCCTCCCAAGCAGCTAGGACTACCAGCGCCAGCTACAATGCCCGGCTATTTTTTGTTTCAGTTTGGCCAGGGCTGGGTTTGAACCCACCACCCTTGGTACATGGGGCTGGTGCCCTACCCACTGAGCCACAGGTGCTGCCCCCATAATTTATACATACTTAACAAAGTTAAATGAAACCAGAGGGTTTCCTTTTACTTCTCTGTATACTCCTCCTCAGTCTCCTTCCATATTTCTTTTTAAATGTATCTATTAAGTATTGTTGCTTCCCAAGCATTCATTTTTCTCCTCCTAGCTAAACCCACACATTCTCTTATTTTTAGTTATCACCATGTGCTGTGGGCTTTTGAGTCCTTATCTCCAGCTAACATTTCTTTTTTGATAACTAGATTCATATATAAAACTGTCTAGTATGTGATATCAAACAGGTAACTTAAATGTATGTGACCTAAATTGAATGCACAATTCCCTTTCCTGAATTTGCTCTTCTTCCTACATTTTCTGTCTTATTTCCCTGAAGTTAAATTCTTGATGTCATCCTTTACTGATGCTTTTCTTTCACCCCGCCTGTCAGTCCAAGCTGATCTCCAAATCCTCTGAATAATGTCTCCTAAACATCTAAGTAGCTTTCTATTCCTATAAGGAGTGTTCAATTCAGAGCCTTATTTCTTACCCACATCTCCAACATGAGGTTTTAACTTTGCTCCCCTATACTTTATCTTTTATCCACCCTCTTCCCTTTTATCAGTTTAATCTTAAAAATTAAATCTGGTTATGACATTAATTTAAAATCCTTCAATATCTTCATGAATTTTGTTTTTTGAGACAGAGTGTCACTCTGTTGCCCAGGCTACAGTGCCATAGCATCATCCTAGCTCACAACAGCCCTAAACTCCTGGGCTCAAGCAATCCTCCTCCTCAGCCTCCGGCACCTGCCACAACGTCCTGCTAATTCTTTTAGTTTTCGTAGAGAGGGGATTTTGCTTTTGCTCTGGTTGGTCTTGAATTCCTTAGCTCAAGTGATCCTCTTGCCTTGACCTCCGAGAGTGCTGAGAATACACTTGTGAGTCATTGCATTGTGTCCAGTATTTCCAGAATTATTCTCAGGATGCAAGTTATTCTTTGTATGGCATTCAAGGTCTTTGTTTACTTTTGTAGTCTCATATCTCAACACTCCCCCCCACTTTTTTTTCTTTTTAGGAGACAGATTCTTGCTATGTTGCCCTCAGGGTGCTGTGGCGTCACAGCTCACAGCAACCTCAAACTCTCGGGTATAAGCGATTCTCTTGCCTCAGCCTCCCAAGTAGCTGGGTTTTATAGGCGCCCCCCACATAGCCTGGCTTTTTTTTTTTTTTTTTTTTTGCAGTTGTCGTTGTTTAGCAACAGGGCCGGTTTCCATCCTGCCAGCCTTGGTGTATGTGGCTGGCACCATAACCACTGTGCTACAGGTGCTGAGCCAACACTTTATCCTTTTGCTTTATAATCTAGCCATACTGAGCTACTTATAATTCCCTGAACGAGTGTTTGTGCTTATGTAACATTCACTGATTCAGTAGCCTGGATTAGGTGCCATTAGTATTATACAGCATTCATTGCAGTGTTGCACAATATCCCACCATTAGAGATCCTAAATCATGTTCGTATCCTCAGCATGTAATACCATGTCTAGTGCATCCTGGGATCCCAATAAAAGTTGAATGAATGAACACAAACCTGTATTTTAATACCTCATTTTTCTTCCACTATGTACCTGTTAATAGGCATTTTACTATTAATAATAACACAGTTAGTGTACATATATGTGTGTCTATATATATCTGTACATACGTTTGTTATAATAAACCAGGCTCTATTGTAAGTGTTTTATATGTGTTAATGCATTCAATCCTCATGGCAAACCTTATATTCTCATTTTTCAAAAATTACAGTACAGAGAGATTGTTTGACTCAATCAGAATCGCATAGGATAAGCGGTGAACTTGAAATTCAAATTTGGGAAGCCTCTCTTCAGAGTCCATAAGAAACCATAAGGAGAGAAAAAGAGAAGTATATTTATGGATGATTTGAAATGTACTACCAAGCCTTAAATTATTGGTAGTTGAAGATATGCTGTAGCAATTTAGACTTCATTAAAGCATATGAATTTAGTATAACATTTACCTTTGGTTTGCCTGACTTATGTTGTTTTTAGTCATTTCTTGATATTTTTTCCCCCTCATGCTTATGTTTTATACTTTGACTACTTCTGATGTTTTCTTTGTTCTTCATCACATTCACCATTTTATTTATGAGCCAGGTCAATTACCATATAAATAACAGGTTCAAGAATTTAAAAATCCTTGCTTTCATGATTCTCAAGACTGAAGATTACTTCAACTATTTTTTAAAAATAATATTTTCTGCATTTAGCTTTCCTATTTCCAAACTAAAAAAATCAATATTCTGAAGTCATCTTTGCTTTATTTGTCCATTTGGAGCTATGTCTTAATCAACTTGGGCTGCCATAACAAAATGGAATAGCTAGGGTGGCTTAAAGAACAGAAATTTATTTCTTACAGTTCTGAAGGCTAGAAAGTGCGAGATCAAGATGCTGGCACAGTATAATTAGTAGGTTTCATTCTTAGGCCTCTTTTAACTTGTCGGCAGCTGCCATGTTGCTTTATACTTTCATGACTTGTTTGTGTATGCTCAGAGTGATCACTTTCTCTCTTTTCCTCTCCTTACAAGGTGTTCTAATCCTTATGAGGGCCCCACCCTGTGACTTCATCTAAACTTAATTACCTCTCTAAAGCACATCTCTAAATACCATCATATGGGGCTGTAGGGCTTTAGCATATGCATGTTAGGTTGTGGAGTACACAGTTTGGTCCATAGCAAACCTGAGGATGGAAATGAAGTAGTAAATAGTGACATTAACAGGTTGTGTAGGTACTTGGTATCCTAAAATAATGTGGATTTTCAAAATCTTGTCATCTTTTATTTTATTTTATTTATTTATTTATTTATTTTTGAGACAGCATCAAGCTGTCACCCTGGATGGACTTTCGTGGCATCACAGCTCATAGCAACCTCCAATTCCTGGGCTCAATCGAGTCTTCTGCCTCTGCCTCCCAGGTAGCTGGAACTATAGGCGCCCACCACAACGCCCGGCCATTTTTTGGTTGCAGCCGTCATTGTTGTTTGACAACAATGTTGTCCAGGCCTAGGCTGGATTCGAACCCACCATCTCAGGTGTACGTGGCTGGCGCCTTAGCCTGTTGAGCCACAGGCATCGAGCCGAAATCTTGTCATCTTTTAATAGCAGTATTTTTCATTGCTAATTGTAGATTCACATGTAATAAACCTAGAATTTTTGTTTTTAAGAAATTATCATTAGATAAGTATCAAATGTATGGTCAGTGACATATCTTAGAAGTTTCTACAGTTACTGTTACAATGTTTCACTATTTGGAGAGTCAATTGCTATCTCCTGCCCCAATTTCTTCTTTTAGAGTTGCATATAGCTGAAAGCATTTGTCCAGCAAAGATGTATCGACAACCAGAAATTTACCATACACTTTGAGATTATGAATTTACGGTAGAGTCAAAAAGGCCACTGACTTTTCTTCTTTTATATTTGTCGTAGCCTCCTTTGTGTTAAGCACATGGCTAAATTTTATCTCCAGGACTCAAAGTTATAGCCCCTACATAGTGATAAATGATTGATTAAAATAGTATTTGGCTATTATTTGAAACACTATTACTATTTTTCTCTAAAAAATTTAAATATATCTATTGATAATAAAACTGAAGTCCCCTAAAAAATAGGGGGAATTGGCTGAGTCTGCACTGTTTGAAACCCAAACAGGCCGCCTAATTATTAGTGGGTATAATCAGTTAAACTTGGAAAAACTGATATTCTATAAGTGCCACAATCCATATACCTGTTTACTGAAGTCCCTTGATATGGTTAAGCCTGTTTGCAGTTTTCTATTTCAAAGAGAAATGAGATTGCTGCTTTTCGTAAATAGCGATGGATTTGCCATAACACATTCTAGTAAGCAAATTGTATATTTTGTTTTGCTTTTCAGTCCTAGGCTTATACGGATGATGTGGGGCAAAAGGACTGATTTTTCTTTTTTAAGCATTTGGCATTTCTTTTAGGTGTGTTGTTTATAGAATTAGAGCTTCGTTTTTCTTTTTCAACGTTTTTTCTTTCAGTACTGATTTTGCTTTGATATCAAGAAGAGGTTAATGGAACCCTCAGTTCTTTCCTTGCTTTTTCATTGGTCTTTGACAATCACTGCATGTACAGTCTTCTTTCGATCAATTTGAAAGGACTTAAAATGCTCTTGAATAATGAATTCCTATGACTGAACCTATATACACTTTAACACAGCAGATCCATTTTTCATTACTCTTTAAACCTATGGAAATTCTGATGCTAGGGATTTGTATGGGCAAGGGCAGACTTTGGCACTTGGCAAGAGCAGCTGCATGTATGTGCTTAGCCAGAGAAAACAAACTGCTTCTCTTACCTAAGCAAATGACCCTGTTATTTATAGTTGCTGCCTGGATTTGATTCTTTTAGTAAAAGTAAAACATAAAAAGTGTTCTTTACAGTTAAATCTATTAGAGTTGTCATCTTCCCAGTGCTCTCTCTTTTTCATGGGAATAAATTGCTTTGTTTTCCAATGTCAAATATTTCTGGGCCCATTTTTTAAAAGTACTCTTCCCGGAATCCTAAATAACTTTGGATTCTCAAACATGTGCATAATTCTCCAGTCCATAATCCAGAATATGAAGGGGAAATGTCATTTGAGTAGTTCTCACAATAAATAAAACATGCACATATTTGTTGGGAAGAAAGAGGTAATGAATTTTAAAAATACCATCAATTCTTGAAGGAGTCATGTTTTAGAAATATAATAACCAAATATTATTTATCATTTGATTATTTTGATTTCTTTGTTTTCAGGGCTTTCAAGTTTAGTGACAGCCTAAAAGTTAGAATAAGTCTTTGAAAATTGTTTATAAAATCACCCCAGGGAAGGTGTTGAGTCACATAGAACACACCTTTTCACCTTTTCATGAATCACAATAAGTCAGTATGACTGATTCACTGTCTGACCACTGGACAAAGTATAACTCATGTAGGAAAATGTCAGTTGAAATGTTAGTGCACTTTAAGGTCTTCTGTTGAATTTTTAGTGTGTCTGGGTCATCTTCAACAATCTCAGCACTAAAATATAGTTGTAAAGTAATGAACATTTACTGTTCATTATCTTTCTTTAGAAATGCGCAAGCTGCATCATATTCAGATTAACATCAAAACATGTATTGTAAGTATTAATGCATGAAATACTGCAATGGGATTTAGTGCTATTTCTGTCCATCCTATGGAAATCAATATAGCAAAGTAAAACTTTTCTTCTTTCCTCTCAATCAAACAAGCAAAAACAAATAAAAATCCAAAACAAAGAAAGGAAAACTGCAAGCATTCTACACAAATTAAAAAAGATGTTGAAACTAACAGTGTTAAAGTTATGTCAGTTACTTAGGGAGTCATTTTTCCCCATAAGAATGACCTAGATGCTGTGTTAATCTAGGAGATGTATTACATTTTGGTAATAATTCAGAAGATAGTTTCCTAAACAATTGCTATTTCATCAATAAATATTCATTTCAGCAATATGCTATCAGACTACATTTAGCCAGTGGTGCTTGTAATGTATGGAAGGCACACTAACAACATAGTCCAAAATAATTTTCAAAAAAACTTCCAAAATCAACTCTACATTCTACTATTTCGTAAATACAATAAAGGGCTCCAGCCACATACACTGGTGCTTGGCGGGTTGGAGCCCACCCAGGGCCTGCCAAACAACAATGACAATGACAACCAAGAAATACTCGGGCGTTGTTGCAGGTGCCTGTATTCCCAGCTACTTGGGAAGCTGAGGCAAGAGGATCACTTGAGCCCAGGAGTTTGAGTTTGCTGTGAGCAGTGACATCTTGGCACTCTACCCAGGGAAACAGAGTGAGACTCTGTCTCCAAAAAAAAAGAAAAAAAATTGTTCCTTTACGCCCAAAAGTTTGAGGTTGCTGTGAGCTGTGACGCCATAACACTCTACAGAGGGTGACATAGTGAAACTATCTCCAAAAATATATGTATATATGGCAGAAATTATTAATATTTAATTAATATCTAAATGAAATAGCAGCTCAATATGTTGAAGGAAAACAGCAGCAATTATTATAGCTAACTAACATTGTGGAAAATTGAGTATGTGACGCACAGCAAATTTAAGAAGCAATTATAACAATTTATCAAGCATTTGCTGAACTGCTATATACAATATGCTATGCACTGTTAAATGTCATTAAAATGGAGTAGTTCAAAATATTTGGGGCTTTCCAAAACTCCCAAATTTAAAAATACGTTAAGGTAACAATAGAAACCAATTATAAAGTAGTTGGTTATTATTTTGAAGCCATTAAGGTAGAAAGTCTACTCTTAGAAAAATAAGAAATGAACAACTGCTATCCACTGTGTATCATACCACTCATAAAGCACTTCAGGGAGTGGAGGGACTTTGTGGTGCTCACCACTCTACTCCCAGCATATAGACAGACACCTACCATGAAATAGACATACAAACAGTATGTGCTGAATAAAGACGTATATTTATGGTTTATATCTAAATCAAATGAACAATGGCACCTTAGGACCCAACTCTGAAACAGGCCCATGTAAATGGAAACTTCGAATGACACTAAAATGACATTATATGAAAACATCAAGTTTCCAAAAACTTTTCAAGAAAATACTTTTCTAATTCCTCATTTATAGGATATTTAGGCTTTGTAGATAAATCGCTGTAAAGATAGCTGAATTTATTAGACTGAGTGGCTTAAACAGACATTATTTATTTATTTATTTATTTATTTATTTGTATTCATTGTTTGAGACAGAGTCTTACTTTGTCATCCTGGATAGAGTACCATGCTGTCACAGCTCACCGCAATCTCAGACTCTAGGGCTCAAGAGATCTACAGCCACAATACCCAGCTTTTTTTTTTTTTTTTTTCTTCAAGAGACAGAGTCTGGCTCTTGCTTAGAATGGTCTAGAATGCTTGAGCTCAGGCAGTCCACCCACCTGGACCTTCCAAAGTGCTAGGATTACAAGTGTGAGCCACTGCGGCTGTCAAATGACAGAAATCTAAATCTTCTTAGTTCTGGATGCTAGAACTCCAAGATCAAGATTTTGGCAGCATTGGTTTCTTCTGAATTTTCTCCTCTTGACTTGTAGATCAGCTATCATTTTTATATGTCTTCACATGACCTTCCTTTTGTGTCTGTGTCTTAATCGCTTCTTATGAAGACAGCAATCATATTGGATTTAGACCCTTACTAAATTTCTCATTTTAATTTGCTTTAAAGACACTATCTCCAAATGCTGTCACATTCAAAGGTATTAGGGATTATAACATCAACATGAATTTTGCAGGGGGGTTTAATTTAGCCTATAATACCATATTACACCCAAGATGGAATATGATTATATGATAAATAAACAATAAACAAAGTCAAAATACAAACATTTTAAGCTACAAATCAAATACTTAATTTTCAGGGGCCAAACAGGTGAATGAATAAATAACAGAAAACAATATACTGCTACAAAGTAAAAATATAATTTATATTCACATATACAGAACATTATAAATCATACTCACAAATACTGGACTGACTCAGAAAAAAGATACATTCACAGTAGGTATCAGGCAGCATTTACTGGAAGAAGTATCTTTTGTTTTTGTTTGTTTATTTTTTAGGTCTATAGTTTCTTATAATGGGTTCTAAAAGTCTGATAGTATTAATGTTTCTGCAAAACATATTCAATTTATTTCTTCTTAACCAAGACAAGTCTATTAAATTTTCATTCCCATGGAGTCATATCTGCAATAATAAATCTAGGAGATGGCTAATGTACAGGAAACTCATTGTAGTATATTAAGATTTTAAAGAATTAGGTGAGTCTGTTTTGGATTCCCATAGTATTTGTTAATGAATTATAGACACTAATAGAGCCTTATTATAAAGTTTTGTTATAGTCATATTCTAGTGTATGAGGTGAGTGGATAATAAATGTAAGGGGGGGAAAAGCTAATATACAATACCTATAAAAAATCAAACTTTCCTGATTTTACACGTATAGTCTAATCTAAAATACTTTGTTTTCATTTTTTAATTATTTTTTAAATTAGTTGAGAGTGAGGCCCTAAGCTCAACCATGTCAATTACTAAAAAAAGCTTCATATTTATACCAACTTAATATTACATAATAAACACCTATTTATTGGATTTTCTTGTGCTTAAATATTATTTTTATAGAAAGTCTGATGGCATATTACTGAAAGTCCATGTTAACTGAAAGTTCAGCATTTATCCCCAAAGCCACATCAGAGGAATGAAAACATGTGGTTTGAGCAGGAAAGAAAAAGTCTATTAATTTCAGAGCAAATGAGAAGGCTGTCAGACTCTCATCTTATAGTACCAACATTCTGCCTCTTAGCAGAAGTGCTAAGAGATTTTAAATGGAATGGTTTTGATCAATTTCATCTTTGCCTAGCTAAAATAATCTCATGACCTCCACCTCAATTAATCGCACCTCTTGTAACCTAAAGAACAAAGAGCACTTCCCTATTCCTCCTGACCACTTGGCTGAGGCAGAGATGTAGGTTTTAGTTCTCAAAAAGAGTAAGTGGCTTTTGAAGAGACAGAAAACAGTTTTACCCTTTTTTTCTGTGTTGCAAGTGTTCCAAAGATGTTGTGCTGATCAAACATGAAAGCCATGGGGGTGGGGTAAGGGGAGGCGTGGTTGTGTGGACAAAGAATAAATAGTTAATTGACACTCTGGGCTAGTATGTATTCTACCTCTCTGGGAAAGTAGACATTACTGGATTGCTTGAGCTCAGCATTTGGAGACCAGTGAAGAAACAGTGAGACCCAGTCTCTACTAAAAATAAAATTAAATTAAAAAGAAAAAAACAACCAGCTGGGCATCATGGCAGGTGATCCCTTGAGCCCAACCAAGAGTTTGAGGTTGCTGTATACAGGGGCGATACCACAGCACTCCACCCAGTGTGACAAAGTGAGATTCTGTGTCAAAAGAAAAAAGAGAGACAATATGCCTTATCTTGATTCATGAAAAGGTGTGTCTCTATTACTCAACACCCTTCATAAAGCATTTTTGTAAACAATTTTCAAATTCTAAGAAATAGTGAAATACTGTTGAATTGTTTTCTTTTTCTTTTTTCTTTTTTTTTTGTTTGAGACAAAGTCTCACTATGTTGCCCTTGGTAGAATGCTGTGAAGTCACAGCTCACAGCAACATCAAACTCTTAGGCTTAAGTGATTCTCCCAAGTAGCTGGGACTACAGGTACCTGCCACAACACCTGCCTATTTTTTTGCAGGTGTCATTGTTGTTTAGCTAGCCAGGGCCAGGTTTGAACCCACCACCCTCAATATATGTGGCTGGCACTGTAACCACTTTGCTGTGGGTGCTGAGCTCAATTGTTTTCTTTTTAATATGTTTAAAAAAATAAATAGAAGTTGCCAATGATTGATCCTTCTTAGTCCTAGCATGCTCCTGAGCAAGGAACTAACGATGCTCCATCTTTCTTTTCTAACGTCAAGATACGAATCCTCAAAAGAAAATTCTTTCTGTTAAATGTAGTAATGAGTATATTATGAATAATAACCCTTGCTTGGCATCTATCTTCTGTGCGTTTTCTGAAGTACAGTTGACAATTAAACAGCACAGGTTTGAACTCTATAGGTTCACTTACTATTTTGAATGAAACTTAGAAGTGTGTAGGCTGGGCACCTTGCCTCAGGTCTGTAATTTTAGCATTCTAGAAGGCTGAGGTCAGCAGATTGCCTAAACTCAGCAGTTTGAGACCAGTCTGAGCAACAACAAGACCCCATCTCTAAAACTAGCTGGGCTTTGTTGCTGTTGCCTGCAGTCCTAGCTACTCGAGAAGCTGAGGTAAGAGGATTGCTGAAGCCCAAGAGTTTGAGGTCACTTGAGCTATGACATTACAGCACTCTACTGTGGGAACAAAGTGAAACTCTGTCTTAGTAAAATAAAAGCAAAAACTTAGAAGTGTGCTTGCCTCTTCTGCCTCTCCTCAACTACTTTACCTCTTCCTCCTCTATTACTCTTGAGACAGCAAGATCACCTCCTCCTCTTCTTCCTCCTCCCCCCCTTTCCTCAGCTTCCTTACTTGACATAAAGATGGCCAGAATGAAGATCTTTATGCCTATTCACTTCCACTTAATGAATAGTAGATATATTTTCTCTTCTTTGTGGTTTTCTTAACAATATTTTCTTTTCTCTAGCTTACTTCAAGAATATGTATAAACATACAAAGTATGTGTTAGTCAACTGTTGCCATTATTGGTAAAGTTTCTGATCAACAGTAGTTGCCTATTTGTACTTAAATTTGGGGGGAGTCAAAATTTACATGTGGCACCCCTAACCCTTGCATTGTTCAAAAGTCAACTGTGACAGTTTTTCAGATTAAATTCCATGGTAATGCTTCTGGGATTGATCCGGCAAAGATTAATTTGCCCTAACATTTGAGGTATGAAGTATAGTTTTCTCTTCATTGGAATACACAGAACCCTTTGGAACTTCAAACATAAACCCTTTAGACTGAAGGGTGAGGAAGAAATTCAGAAGCTCTTGTTTGGGGAGCTGGATATAAAATGCTTAATTTGAAAGACCAATAAGATGGGTTAAGGCAAATGGGGATAAACTTCCCACTGTTTTGTATCAGTGAGGTCTGCCTGTTGAGCTCTTTATGAATCTAGATTTACTTTCTAATTACATACCTAAGAGAATTCAGAGCCAAAGTAATTTGAGTCCAAACAAAAGCAAATTGGTATGGTGGGGCTTGGAATTAGGCTTGTCACAAAAGCTTACAGCATAAAGAAAGGTTTCCTGGGAGGTTACTAATCGCCCCTAATTCTTGATTCAACATCAATTCAGTGGGTCAAACATCTCTTTACTCTTTGGCTACTTAACTAAGGTCAGTACAAAATAATATATCACAGACCAAAAATACATAAAAATGTCAGTTTCATTAATCAGTTTGTCAATCAGGAAGGTTAGTACTTTGATGAAATAGAACAGAAAACTAATAAACTTGAATGGAAGAATGTGAGAAGGATATGTCACATAAAAGTTCTGAAGACTCTAGAGACACCCTTGATTCTTCTATTTCTCTCATACTACATGTCTAATTCATCAGACAATATTGTTGTTGTGGCTTCAGAATATATCCAGAATCTAATCTTTTCTTACCACATGCATAGTTATCACCCTAGTCCTTGCCACCATCATGTGTAATAGCCTCCCAACTATCTTTGCTTTCTTCTTTCCCTATAATGTATTTTCAACTAAGAAACTATAGTCATCTTTTTAAAAATTAAAGTTGGACATATAGCTCAAAAGCTTGCAAAACGTGTCCACTTCTATCAGAGTTAAAGCCGCTGAGCTAAAAGATTTCATCTCCATGATTCTTCTGACCTCTTCTTATTCTCCTACACTTTCTCTAATCTCCGATCCTTTTGACTTCCTAGTTCTCACCTGCACATGCCAAGCAAACCGTCCTCTTTGTGTAATGTTTTTCTCCTTGGAGTTTTCTTCACCCAGACACCCATTTGTCTAATCTAAAATCACCTTTTTATGTTTTTGCTCAAAAAACTTTTTTTTTTGCAGTTTCTGGCTGCGGCTGGGTTTGAATCCCCCACCCCCGGCGTATGGGGCTGCTGCCCTACTCCTTTGAGCCACAGGTGACGCCCTCATAAACCTTTTTAAGGTTGAAGCCTGCCTTTTTTTAAATTTTATTATTATTTTTTTTTTTTTAGAGACAGAGTCTCATTTTGTCACCCTCGGTAAAGTGCTCTGGTGTCACAGCTCATAGCAACCTCCAGCTCTTGGGCTGGTCTTTGCAGGGCTGGCTTTTCAATACTGGAAATCGCTTATAGTCATTCATCCTCATGATGCTTGGCCTAGGCTTCTTTTCATAGCTGTGGCAAGGTTCCTAGACAGCAAAAGTGGAAGCTTGCAGGGCCTCTTGAAGACAAGGCTTAGAACTCATACATTATCACTTTGTGATACTCTATTGCTCAAAGAACTTCACATGGATGGCCTATATTTAAGAGGTGGGGAAAGGGATTCTACTTCCTAATAAGAGGGAGTAAAAACTTGGCCATTTAAATCTACCACAGATATCTCCCCCCATGGTAGATAATAAGCTGAAGCCAGATCAGACAGGAACTGATAAGCTATAGTAAGAAATTTGAACCTTACCCTGAGGGAAAGGGAAAATGTTGGAATGATTTGAGCTGAGAATTGACATGATTAAATGTATATGCTAGAAATATCACCTTCATTGAGAAGTGGATTGGATTAGAAAGGATTAGAGCAGAGTAGTAATACTGTTTGAAATGAAGTATGAAGGCAGTAGTACTGATCAGAATCTTATAATGATCCAAGCAAGAGATGACTTGACCCCGTATAGTTGTATGAGAATGGAGAAGGATGCACAAGTTGAAAAGATATTTGGGAACCATTAGGATCCTTGTGAAGAAGGAAGAGAACAGAGTGGGTGAGGAAATCAATTAGTAATGATAGAACTTAAAATTGTATTTTAATTACTTCATTAGCTGGTTTGTATTCTAGTTTTTTCAAACCCTGGGCTAATATTTGAACTGTGCAGATGGTTTCCCATTATGAAGCAACATCACCTTTAAAGTTATTCAATTATAATATTTATATCATTACATAGTTAATGGGTCACTAATACAGCAGTGTGTGTAAGTAAAACCTTCTTCCATAACATGGATAATCTTCTTCTTGCTTGTTTAGAAGCAGGAAGTAGGTATGTGTTCTGCTTGGTAGTATTTTAAATTAAACAGAACATGCAGATCTTCATAATGAGCCACCAAGAACAACTAACACTAGTGTCTAAACTTCTCAATCAGCTTACAATATTCATTGATAAAATTAAATGTTTCTTGTCCATGTAATTTTCTTGGTTGTTACAATTTACATTCTATACCCTGTTAACAGCTTAACAAAATAGAAACTGTTCTCATAACCAATACAATAAATACTGTTCATTCAAGGTCACTAACTTCATCCATTTTAGTACTTGTATCATTGTGTTGTCATGCATAATGGTTTGGTGTTACCAGATTCTCTTCTTACAAGGTTTTCCACAGTGGTGTAGTTTCAGGAGATAACGCTAGGATGACATTTTACTATCCTCAAGGTTATTTTTCCACTCTCTTTTGTGGTTCATTTTTGCCTAAGGGGAAAGCATGTGTAAATGAAAACAGCATTCAGTATCTATTGAATGGAATCTAACATATTCTGTTAAAGTGTTTAGTTAAGATATAAATCTAAGAACAAAGTGAATACTGTGTTTTGGCGCAGTTGCCACCTAATTTTCAGGTAGATTTTCCTCTAGGAAAGTAAAGGTTTTAAGATATTGGTTTCAGGGAGAGAGAACCTGTTGTGAAGCCTACTATCTTCAAATGCTCTAATACAACAAGCACTTTCCTCTGACATTAATACAAAAGCAGCATCTGTTAAAGTTGAGTGGCCACTAAAGTTTCACCTTCAAACAATAATTTTATCTCATCCTAAACTTGAAATAAATCTTAGTAATGCCATCAGACCCTACAACAAATTAGCTCACGTTAGAAAGCCAACTAAGTTTAAAACAGCTGTGTGCACATGATTTTGCTTGATTGTACATTTCAGTCCGTAATATGAGTAGCCTTGTATGCATACTGAAAAATCCATACCCAGAGTGTTGTTTGGATGGTTGCTAATAGATTTATATTGTATTGACTGAGAAAGTTTGAGAAAAGTAGCTCCTCAAACTACAGTAATGAGAAACAACCATAATGTTGTGCATCAATGATTATTTAGCTACAAAGGAAAGATTACCTCCCAGATCTGATTTGCCATGGTAATAAAATGTACGTTTACTTCAAATTGACAAATTATAGAGTACTAGTTTCAGGATGAGTCTGCAAGTGATTTCTTTGTGATCAGAAAGGAATATTCCCAAATGCAACTTCATTTTACAGGTAAACATCATTTCTGGGCTGCCGTCTAGATCTCATTTGATTGAAAAATTTGTAAGCCCATCCTACTTGAGAAGTCCTTGATTTTAGCAACAACATTACAGGTTAGAAGAGAGACTATTTATAGAAGACAGCCATCATGTACATGTATTTTTAGAACATAGCACCTATCATTGTGTTTGATATTTTTGATGCTTACTAAACGTTCATTTACATCAACTAAGCCATCAATTATCATCTAAATATACTAGAAATTTTGAAATGAATTTGTATACCTGATAGAAGAATTCTATAGGTCCATCACTGATTTTTTTTATTTGCTTTTTTGTTTTTTTTTAGACACAGAGTTTTACTTTGTTGCCCTCGGTAGTATGCTTTGGCGTCACAACTCACAGCAACCTCCAGCTCTTGGGCTTAGGTGATCCTCTTGCCTCATCCTCCTGAGGAGCCCACCATAAAGCCTGGCTATTTTTTGGTTGCAATTTGGCTTGTGTTGGGTTTGAACCCACTACCCTTGGTATATGGGGCTGGCGCCCTGCTCACTGAGCCACAGGCATCGCCCCCACTGAGTGTTTTTAAAAAGTCCCAATTGAAATTCCAGCCAAATCAATGCTTATTACTTAAATAATCTTTCCTCATCTATGAAATACAGCTGTTTGTATATGAAAGGCACTTAGAATAATACCTGATGCATGTAAGTATTAAATAAATACTGATATTGGGTGGTGCCTGTGGCTCAAATGAGTAGGGCGCTGGCCCCATATGCTGGAGGTGGTGGGTTCAAACCCAGCCCTGGCCAAAAACCACAAAAATAAATAAAAACTGATATTAGTATGATGCTGGTGTAAAAATAAATTATTCTGAACTCCTATGTTAATCATAGTCTAAGTAGGAAAATAGAAGTAACTCTGTGTGCCTAAACCAATGAGAATTTAATGCAGAAATCAGTTATTTAGATTATGAATGATGTGAGAATCCAATCAAGACATTAGCAAAAGTAGAAATTTGCTACAGCAGTATAACAAAGGAAGGAGTAGGTACAGTTAGAATGGAAACCCTAAACATCAGGGCCCCCTAGAGGAACCTGGAACCATGATGGGCTTTTACAAAGGGAGTTAGAGCTATGGAGACCAGGAATAGGAGAGACATACTGTGAATTCACCCTCCTGTCTTCCAATATCTTGCCAGTGGCTTCTATTGCTCAAACCCATTTGACAAAGGAACTTTGGAAATACCACCTGTAGGGGTCAGCCTGTTCTCAATACTCAGCAGAGCAGGGGAGGTGGGAATGATGGATTTGAGAGTCAATAGACCAAGGAACTTGTACAATCCCACATTGGTTGTTGCCTTGAATTGCTGCTTCACGAGTCTCTATCACTAGACTTGTATGTTTCTTTAGCAATAGAGCCTAGACATGATTTGTTTTTGTATTCCTGTTCTTCTTCTCCTGTCAATACTGTGCTTAGGTATTCAGTTGAGAGTATTGGTGAATATTTTTCACATAAGTCTTTACGTCTTGACTCCTAGGATATAACTATTTTTTTTCTCTTTGAAAATAGACCATAATAATCAAATATGTCTGTTGTTTTTATGCAAGATATGCCTTTTCACTAGATGCAAAGATCACTGCATGCTAATACAGGTGCATATCTGTACTGATTAAGAATGAGCAATATGCAAACTGGTTGCTTGAAGCCCTTTGTTTAGAAATCCTATTTATTTGTAGACTCCTCAGTTTACTCAGGGAAAAACAAGCCCTTCTGAAATAAAGCAAGAGAATATCATTAATGATATGTCAATGGTAGAAGGACAATGCAATAGTTTTGGCACCTGTATACAGTAAGAAATACGTTTTCTATTGTGACCCTTCACACACACACAGACACACTTGAAATAGATGTTTGATAAATGTGCAATATATTCTTTTCCAATTCTTCAAAAATGCTAGTCAAATCCATCAAATTGATTTCCCAACCTACCAACTTTTTTTACAGCGCTTAGTATGCAAAGCACTTGACAAAGATTGGTAATCCATGTCATCATAGACTCCCAGACTTTTCCACGATAAAGGTAATAAAAGGAGTCAGAATATGCCATTTCCTCACATGTGGAGCCTGAAGAGCCAGAGCTACCAGTCCCCAAAGAAGGGCAACACTCTCTCTTTCCTGTTCACTATCTGCCTCCAGTCACCAGCTATAAGCAATTTGTGCAAGTTAATATTCTGTCCTTAGGGACTGGGCGGGGTGGCTCCTGCCTGTCATCCTAGGGTGATGAGGCCAAGGCTGGTGGATTGCTTGAGCTCAGGACTTTCAGACCAACCTGAAAAAGAGCCATACCTCGTCTCTAAAGCTAGTCAGGTATTGTGCAGGCTCTTGTGTGCCCAGCTTCTCAGGATGCTGAGACAAGAGGATCACTTAAATCCAAGAGTTTCTGGTTGCTGTGAGCTGTGATGCCATGGCACCCTACCCATGGCACAGAGAGAGCGTCCGTCTCAAGAATAAAAATAAATAAATAAATAACATTCTGTTCTAAAGGCAGGGGAAAACGCTGAAAATAGCATTTAGATATGTTTTAGACAGTGCTTCTCTTAGGGTATGGAATCCTTTAAGGAGTCTGTGTGGGTTTGAAAACTTTCTTACTGAGATTAACACAAGAAGAGCACACAATTTGGCCCACGTTTAAGATGCATGTTTTATTCTGTCAGATCCTAAAACAAAGTAAAAGTTCTAGTGGAAAATAAACTCAATGCAATATAGGAATATATTGTTATTGAAAAACAAGAAGGCTTCTATTATGGTAAAAACAATGACTCTTCCCTTTTGAGTAACATGTTAGAGTTTCAGGTGGTTCAAAAAGTCACACTTTCAAGAAGTTTTGTTTTGTCACAAACTTCAAGATTTCTAGAAAGCTGTCTGAAAACAATATTTTGTTCCTTAAACACAGCTGGCAGATTTGAGGGCGTTATACACAATTGGCTGTATGTCAAAAGATACACAGTGCATAATGCATTTTTATGTGGCTTTAAAATAAGGTACTTAATGAGGTGAAGAATCCAGAACTATTCAGGAATGTGAATGTAATATTTTGAAAAGTTTCTTATGAATTCTCAGGCAAGTATTTTTTAATGGATTTTCAGTGCTTGAGTGAAATTATCCACTCCGTGTTGCCATCCCAGTCCACATAGTAAATATAGTCATTCTAACCATAGTGTTGGGGTGATATACAATCCACAGTAGACAAATTCATCGCATAGGCACATGCTCACTACTTCAGTGACCTTTATCTGAGTATAAAATTTGACATACTGTCGTCACACCAAAGTCAACTTCTGAAATAGTTATGCTTATGAGAAGAATGGATAAAGGGCTTTGGGACAGTCTTTAAAAGCTCATTTATTCCTATCTTCAGAATATGATCAAAAACATATCCATGGGTAGCAGCATTGCAGAACTTAGTGTCTGAGTGTGGTTGTAATACTGACTCTGTCATTTCATTTTGTATCTAGAGAATGTTACTTAATTTCTCTGACCCTCTCTTTCCTCATCAGGGAAGTAGGAATAAGAATAGAATATAGCATAAGAAAATATTGCAAAGACTCAGTGAGATTATATTGGTAATAGGTCTTAGTTCAGTGCCTGGAACATGAAAAGCTCTCCATAAATACTGTCAACAATAATAAATATACGTGCAATCAATAGGACCATGGTTACTACTTTCCTATGTTTCGTATCTCCAAGCTCAGCCTTGAGCTTTTTATCTCTTGATTGTTGATAGACCGAAACTCTGCAGGATTATTATAAATAAGCCAGTGGTGTATTATTAATACTAAGAATTAAGTGCAATATTCTTATTTACATAAGATCAAGATGCATCTGATTCATTCATTCACAGACATTTATGCTGAAATTCTCATCTTTGCATAGTGACTAGTTACATTTTTCAGGCTAGCTTCATAATGCAGCTGGATGATAAAGAAATGATATATCCACTTTACTTTCTATCCATCCTTACTTGACAGGCCAAGTTATCCAGGGTCATTCTCTGTGTACCCAGTCACATCAGGAGCTGTAGAACATGAGTACACAGCTCCTATGGGGAAATCCCAGTAGTGATAATGCTGAAGTACCATATGCGAAGATGATATAAAATCAAATTTAGGCAGAACAAAACAAACTATGATTGTCACCTCATGCAGTGCAGTAAATGAAAAGACCATTAAAATCTATGAATTAGTCCCTCAACTCCCACACTATGCAGATGGGATAAATTTCTTCATTGAGAAAGCAGGATCTGAGTTTGTTGACCCAAACAAAGAAGTGTGTTTGTGGAATGAATCTGAGTAACAATTCAGTCTGAAAGCTAAATGTTATCTTCTGTTCTAGGCGCTTCCCCTATGAGCAAATTGAAATAACCTGAAAGCACTGACAAAGCGTCTTGTCTGCAGATCATTTATAGTAGTTTTGAGAATAGAGCCTGCTACTGTATCTTGACAAGGGATAGTCTCCACCATACACTTAGCTGTCACAGGACATTCTTTCTCTATGCTGTGAACACAGTTATCGGAGGAAAATGTTGAAGCCGTATGATTTCCTTACATTCGGCTGGCATCACATTGCTTCTTGGTGTAGACTAAATCTTGCTGTTACTTACTGTCGAGCTCTTTTGCTTCAGGTTAAACAGAAGGTCATTTGAAGAAACTAAACATTATATTTTAAGTTGCCTTCAAAATATCCTGAATTTGGACATAGCCTAAAACTTGTTATGAATGAAAATGGCTTATATTTTCTGCATTAGCACCCAAATCACAGTTCTTTATATGTGTAATGGCTGAAATGTAAATAGAAAGTAACAAAGATTTTGCAAATAGGTTCCTAGTGGAAATGACGAACTATTATTAAAAAAGATAAATTACTCAATGTCATCCCTAAAATAGACATCCCAATGGCATTCATTCTAATAGTTCATCATGAAAAAAAGACAATACTATTGTGATAATAAACAACAAATTAGTTGGGCAATTTATTAAGTGGTAAACTCTAGTATAAATTTAATGTACAAGTCTGAGTCATTTTCTGCTTATTAAATATGTATATAATTTCTTTTCAAATTTTAATATTCATTGTCTACTAATAAAAAAGGTATTAATTTTCTTTATACAATATATAAGTGCACCAAATGGGCTTTTTTAGAGTATTAGTATAATTACCTTGCCCCAGCTCACATGAATTTTTGAAGTAACTTTCTTCATGTTATTGTGAAAAACACTCATGGCCCTTTCTTTATTTTCCCAATCTTAGTCCAAAGTTAGAATTTTGTTTTTCTTTGGTGCATACGCTCTTACTGTGTCCTAGTACATGATGCCCCAATGCTAATCTGGTTTAATATGGGAATTATATCTACCATCGGTAGTGTAATTTAGTATCTGTGACAATACCATCTGTTAGAATTTGAATTGAAATTCTACTACACTTCTATTATACTGAAACGCATGCTGTCCTTCACGTTGTAGACCTGAGACCAGGGATTCATGGTGAATCATCATTGCACAGCTCTCCAGTGATGGCAAACAGACCATGATTATTGGAATAAACTAACAGTATAATCTCATTACTATTTTCCCGAAGGGATCTATTTTCTTTTTAAAATATCTTGCTAATGTCTTCATCTTAAAATATACTTAATGGAAGTGACTTTTTCTGGAATTTGAATGACAAGGAAATTATTGAGTTTGGTAAACTGCATGGACACTGAGGCCAAATTGATTTGAAGACACAAATTGGGGAAAATGCAATGTTTTTTGGTCACTTCCTGTGCATGTGTATATGCTTGCCTGGTCTTCTTCTAAAGTGCAGGGTCAAGGACCTGAATATCAGTTACCTGGCCAGCTTTTTATGTCAGGCATGACTTCATCCACTTCAGAGACTCTATCACACAGGTCCCTTGGGTATTACTAAAAACACTCATTCCCTGCCTACAATGGTCTGAATGTTTGTATTCCATTATAAGTCATACGTTGAAATCTTAACTCCTAAAGGATAATATTAGAAGGTGAATCCTTCAGGAGATGAGGATGTCATAGAGGCAGAGCCCTCATGAATAAAATCAGTGTCCTTATAAAAGAGGCCTGAGAGAGATCCCTCACCTCTTCCATCATGTAAAGACATAGCTGGAAGCACCATCTATGAACCAGGAAAATGAGCCCTTACCAGAAACCGAATCTGCCAACACCTTGGCCCTGAACTTTTCAACCTCAAGAATTGTGAGAAATAATTCCTATTCTTTAAGCTATGTAGTCCATGTCATTTTGTTTCGGCAGCTGAAATGAACTCAGGCACCACTCTGCCTTCTCTTGTATCTATATTTGCAAATTTTTATTTGCTGAAAACATAAAACTGTCCCTTCCATTTCATTACTTCACTCATTGCTTAGGCTATTTATTCCCCTAGGATGGGGGATAACCACCCCCTTCAGCAGGCCTTTCTTTTATTTCCTCTGACCTTGAAATAACTGCCAGTTTCTCCCACCTTCAAGGTGATTACTTCAATACAGAATGGGATGATATATTTATTTAAACAATAAAGTCAAACATTAACTCAGATTCTGTACCAGATATTCCATTTTTGAAGCTCTAGTCATAGAATTTTCCAAGGTAATTTTGCAAAATATGACTTCCTTCAAATAACATGGTAGTTCAATGTCAGTGATCATGAAGTATTTCAACGACCAAAAAAATAAAAAAAGCGAGCAAGTTTTGCTTGAGATTAGAACGTGAAAATTTCTGTATAATCAAGATGTGAAGTTATATCAGTTCCTAAAAGCAGATTTTATGGTTTGAAGATAGTGGTACTTTAAAGCTTAACCTTCAAAAGTTTTCCATTTGTTAGATTAGAAAAATAATGAAGCTTAAAGAAAAACAACCTGAAGGCGGAAGTAGAAATTTCTTGCCAAGATCATTTGAAAATTTTTTAGTGCAAAATAATTAGAATGTTTTCTTCTGTTCCACAGGCTGCTTATTTTGACACAACAATGTTCTCATGTTTTGGAATCATTTACTTAACGGTAGACATAAAGCCATTTTAAAAAATGCTAGTTTTTTTCTGTCTGAATTCATTTTTTATTTAATTAGGTTTTCTGTGCTGCCACTGATTTAGAATAAATAAAATAGGAATATACTGGAATGTCTGTTTAACATGTATGGTATAACTGACTTTTCAGGCAGAGACTGGGAGAGTTGGACACAGAGTTTGGCCTTTGAAATCCCAAATAAAACTCATGTTTTTTGTTTTCGTTTTTCCTTGTGGCCTCATGTTAGTTTTCCTTTCTCTACCTCTGTCCTACAGGAACACTTGAGTAGATAAAACAAAACAAAAAAACACCAAAAAATTTAAACCCAATATCCCAACAGGTACTTATACCTGGAAAACATTGAACAGTTATCTCTTTTCCCCTCTTCCCTGAATTTAGTAAAATTACCTATACATATAAAAGGAAGGCTTTACTTTTCCCAGAAAATAAACATTACTTATGCAAACGACTATTATTTTTATGATCATACTGTTTAACACTGCAGAACTATCTTTTTTTCCCGTTTCCCTTCTATCCACCCCCAATGTTGTTTCTTGTCCTTGCTACTTCATATTTTTTCTTCCTCCTCCTTTCTCCATACCATCTGGCTAATTCAGCAGCAAGTTTATGAAAGCACATATTCCTGAGTTACGAAGAAGCAAATGGCTTGAAAACAGGTAGATATGCAGGACTTGATTGTATAGTTAATCCATGAACATAATGTAAATATGAATGGGAACAGGCAAAGAGAAAAGAGCATCCCTTAATCTTCTTCAAATAGTTTAACCTTTTAACTGTGTGCATGAAGATATGATGAAGGTATTGGATTTGGCACTGCACACAGCCTTTAGATGGAACCTAGGTATAGTAAGAGAAGTTATTCCAGCCTAAGAAAGCCCAGTTATGAATGCATGGTTCAATGGGTTTATGGTAAGGAAAAGGATGGGTTCAGAATCCTGTGTTATTCTTTCTGCCACCCTTAGACAGTAAAAATGGGTAAAAAATTAGGTTCTGTTAAGTTGCTGTGATTTGCATTGTCTTAGAGATAGTATCATTAAACCTCCTTGGTTGACCATACAATAGACATTATGTGAATAAATCTCCTTGGTAGCCACTACATCAGTGGTTCTCAACCTTCCTGATGCCATTACCCTTTGATACAGTTCCTGTGGGTCATGACCCACAGGTTGAGAACCGTTGCACTACATAGTCATTTATATTTTATACTGGCTATGGCTGCCTCAGGGATGTGAGAGCAGATCCAGGCAAAGTGTTAGACTTCCTGCTGCACATAGCTGGTTTGGAGGACTTTGAAAATACATACAAAAGCTGTGCATAATACCTCACACTTGTAGTACTAGCACTCTGAGAGGCACAGTCTTCTACTTGAGGTCAGGAGTTCGAGACCAACCTTAGCAAGAGGGAGACTCCCATCTCTAATAAAAGTAGAAAAATTAGCTGGGGGTAGTGGGTGCCTATAGGCAGAGCTACTTGAGGCTGAGATAGAAGAATCACTTGAACCCAGGAGTGTGAGGTTGCTGTGAGCTTGCTTGAGCACTCTAGCCTAGGCAACAGAGTAAGACCCTATCTAAAGAAAGAAAGAAAGAAGGCAGGCAGGAAGGAAGGAAGGAAGGAAGGAAGCAAGGAAAGACAGAAAGAAACAAACAAACAAAAGAGGAAACCTGCTTGGGATTTCTACTTTACCTACAAGGTTCTTGGTTCTGTGTTTAACTCTCTGATCATACTTAGAATGAAAGAATGGATTCAGTATCATCTTATTCCTCAGTATCTCCCCTATGCTGGCAGCCGTGCTGGTCCTGGAGAGGCCTTTTGAGAGTGAGAGGGATCTGACTTTCCATACTTGTACTCTTCACTTGATTCATCAACCTGTTGCTGGTCTGTCTTTTTTGCAACTAAATTTATGAAAGAGCAAAGAAGTGAACAGTGCACAGTATGTGAAAGTGAGGGTGGCAGCAAGAAGAACAAAGAAGAAATCATGGGCATTATTTGTGCTCTGAAAACACTGATCCTTTTACAACACACTGGGTCACCATTCTTTCTGCAAATGTTGTGAACTCAAAAGACTGAAGGACTTTATTTTTATTTTTATTTTTATTTTTTTTGAGACAGAGCCTCAAGCTGTCACCCTGGGTAGAGTGCTGTGGCATCACAGCTCACAGCAACCTCCAATTCCTGGGCTCAAGCGAGTCTCTTGCCTCTGCCTCCCAAGTAGCTGGGAC
>CAUYON010100661.1:0-15243 GCA_963573935.1 Arctocebus calabarensis | reverse complement strand
CTTAAGCCCAAGAGCTGGAGGTTGCTGTGAGCAGTGTGACGCCACGGCACTGTACCCAGGGTGATAAAGTGAGACTCTGTCTCTACAAAAAAAAAAAACTGGTAACTATCTGAACTCAAAATAAGTTCATGGAAAAGAATTTATTCATTCTAAAAATACATAATTTTTTCCATTGCTATGTAAAATATTGGTATTATATATATACTAATTTTATCCCCATACTTTCAAGAGGTGATTAAAGAGTTTTTCAAAGGAATTTTTTGGGTTGGGCACAGTGGCTCACGCCTGTAATCCTAGCACTCTGGAAAGCCAAGACAGGTGGATTGCCTGAGCTCACAGGTTTGAGACCAGCCCGAGCAAGAGGAAGACCCTGTCTCTAAAAATAGCCAGGCACTGTGGCAGGTGCCTATAGTCCCAGCTACCTGGGAGGCTGAAGCAAGAGAATCTCTTGAGTCCAAGAGTTTGAGGGTTTTGTGAGCTATGACACCAGGGCACTCTACTGAGGATGACCAAGTGAGACTCTGTCTCAAAAAATAATAATTAAAAATAGGAGTTTTTATCAAAATAAAAGATTGTTGTTTTTTTTTAAATAGGCAAATGAATTTAACTTGAATGATCTTTTCTCCTCTTAGCTAGAAATAATGAGTGGAATTAATTAAAAATGTAATAAATAGTACATTTTTTGAATGAAAATTCAAAAGTTTTCTATTTATTAATATCTTTTCCACATAAGATCCACTACTAAAAATATTGCAGTGGAGACATTTTTGCCTTTACTCTTCAGAGTAAAACTGATATCAGAAACTGGAAGCAAGCTGGGTTTGGTGGCACCCCTCTAATCCTAGCACTTTGGGAGGCTAAAGCAGGAGGATCACTTGAGGCCAGGAGTTCTAGGTCAGCCTTTTGTTGAGACGCTGTCTCTACAAAAATTGAAATTAAGTGGAATTATAATTAAATGTAATTTCTGATGGGTAATTTTTTTTATGGAGGCTATTCACCATATTCTTCTGAATTTTGGTTTGCTATAATTTGAGAATATGGAATTCCCAACTCTTCCTGTCTGTCCTGTTCATTTTATTCCTAGGTTACCAGTTCAGAACTGCATTATTCATCTCTTTCTAAAATATATTCCTCAAATTCTATGGCTGATTTGTCATCTTTATACTTCTTCTTCACCTTACTTGGGTTTTTAGAAAGTCTACAAGATTAAAGTTTTCCCAACAAGGTGCAACAATGGACTAAATGTGTTCCCCTACCAAATTCATATACTGAAATCTGAATCCTCAATATGATGGTCTTCGGAGGTGGGGCCTTCGTAAGTGATTACATCATGAGAGTGCAACCCTCATGAATAGGATTAGTGCCCTTATGAAAGACACCCTACAGAGAACTCTCTCACTCTTTTTCCATGTCAGCACTCTGCAACCTGGAAGAATGCCTTCAGCAGAACTTGACCATGCTGACAGCTTGATCTCAGATTTCCAGCCTCCAGAACTATGAGATACAAATTTCTGTTCTTTATAACCTACCTAGTCTATGGTATTTTGTTATAGCAGCCAGAACTGATTAAGACAGGGTAGGTTTGTTTTCTTTGATTCTTCTTTCCCTCCATTCTGTATACTATTGAAACAAATTTCTTCCTTCACGTTGTATACCACATTTCTTTCTTGTATATCCTGTAAATATATGTACCTATCTGGTAGCAATTTGGCTGTGCTGAATTCATAAATTTTGAATGTATCTATTGTGGATTTTAAGCAGCAGAACATTATGACACAGATCTCAATAAATAACTTCTTTATGGTTACAAGGTATGGTTAAGTTCCTTATGGCCTTAATCCAATATTTGTGACCAACTAAAATGCTTAAATAGAAGAAACTAACCTGGAATGATAGAACGTTAGGTCTGGGAGGGATCTAGTCAAGACTCATAAAGTGATGTCATATAAAAATAATTGTATGTGTTATCTAGTTTTTATTTTTATTTTTTAGAGATGGGTCTTGTTCTTCAACCTGCTGAGTAAAATAATTCTATCATACCTCACTGTAACCTCAAACCCTTGGGCTCAAGCAGTCTTCCAGCCTCAGCTTCCCTAATAGGTAGGACCACCACACATTCCACCATACCTGGCTAATTTTTATATTTTTTTTTGTGGAAATGGAGGGGGGGGGTTTATGTTGCAGAGGCTGGTCTCGAACTCATGGCCTCACGTAATCCTCCCCCCCTTGGCCTTCAAAAGTGCTGGGATTACAGATGTGAGCCACTGAGTCTGGCCATGTATATGGTCTATAGTTTATTATCATGATTATAACTTATATGTTGTAAAATTTAATTAGCACGCCAAATTTTTGATACATTAATATTTTAGGTCAAAATTATTTTTTAAGAAAAGCAAACCGATTAAAAAAATAAGTAAATAACAATGATACATGGATATGGAAAAATCTAGGCAGGTGATAAATGAATGACAAGTTTGAAAATATCAAATTCCATCTTGATCTTTGTTGGCTATATATACTGCAGAAAATAGAATACCAGTATGTCATCTGTTACTGATGTCTTTTGTTCATCAGAAATCTTAAATGTAGATAGACCCATCACATTTTCCCTTTAGGAGGTGTGCTTTCTGTGTACAAAATCCTCTGCAACCCTAACAAAATTATTAATGTTTTAGTTCTACTTTCCATGTGTAGGTATTATGCCCATCTTAATTTGTGTGGAGGTATTATTCAAGTTTTATATTCACTCAAGTGAACCAATTTCTCTAGTGCTATTATTTAAATAATTCCTCTTCCCTCAGTGAGTCATGATACCAATTTATCACATATCAACTCTCTACATACATAATTAGCATGTAGCATGCATAATTAGCATTAAATGTACTCAATTACATCCTATTGTTTGTACCTCCAACTGTATCACATACTTTAACAGTAACAGCATACTTCAAATATTTGGTTTTTGCAATATGTCTTAATATAAGGTAGAGTGAATTCATTTGCTCTGCTCTTTTTGAGAATTGTTTTAATTATTGGTGGAGTTTTTCTTCTATGTAAATTTAGAATTAGTTCCAATTCCATGCATTGTTGTATTAATATTTTAATAGGAATTGCAATAAAATTATACATCATTTTAGAGCAAATTAGACATTTAATTGTGTGATAATAAATCTTTCATTTTGTAAATATTTCTGCACTTACTTGGGTCTCTTTTTAAATGTTCTTTTTCCTGTTTTCGATACAGGTTATAAGCAGTTTTGTTAGGTCAATTCCCAGATTCTTTACAGTTTGGTTGCTTGGACATTCTATCATATTTTCTATTCACTCTTTTTATTTATTTATAACACAGAGTTGGTCTACTAGCTTATTTTCTAATTGGTTGTAACTGGTATACAAAAAGGCTTCTGATTTAAATATCAGAAATCTTGTGGAATTGTTTAGTTCTAATAGCTGTCTTTGACTTTTAATGTAAATAATCATAACTTACTATAAATGACATATGTCTCCTTATTTCCAGTCTATGAGTCCTTAATAGTTTTATTTTATTTTATTTTATAAAAATAAAAGCGATGGTTTAAATTATGTATTATTACTGTAGTAAACATTTAATTATAATGTTATAATTTATAGCACATAATGTTGCTTTTGCTTTAAAATACAATAATTATATTAAATGTTAAGTGCTGAACTAATAAAGGGATACTATCATGATTTTAGATATTCAAACAATATAAATAAAGCAAAAGTTCATTTTGAGACTGTCTATGCTCAGAACTTGAGTATTTAAGGGCTTCACATCGCTGTTAGGGATATAGACTGGATGTGAACTGAGGTCTTCAGATTTTACTTACTATGCTTTTTCACTGAAGGATTGTCACTTCAATACACATTCACTGAATAAATGTATGAGTGATCTCAAGAGTGGTGAATGCTTTCACCTCCACAAGCTGGTTGATGCTTGAAATTTAGTCTAAAATTTCTTTTTGGTTAATGCCTTACCAGCATTGTAAATTATAGTGCTTATTAGTTAGAATTGTTATCAGCTATGTATATGTTTAAAGTAAAAATATAAACTATTAGATTTTTCTAATAAAAACAATATATAGTAGATGCAGAAAATATGGAAAACAGGGCGGCACCTGTGGCTCATTGAGTAGGGCGCCAGCCCCATGTACCGAAAGTGGCGGGTTCAAACCCAGCCTCGGCCGAACTGCAAAACAGAAACATAGCCAGGCGTTGTGGCGGGCGCCTGTAGTCCCAGCTACTCGGGAGGCTGAGGCAAGAGAATCGTCTAAGCCCAGGAGCTGGAGGTTGCTGTGAGCTGTGTGACGCCACGACACTCTACCGAGGGCGATAAAGTGAGACTCTATTTCTACAAAAAAAAAAAAAAAGAAAGAAAGAAAATGTGGAAAACAGACAAGTACAAAGGAAAAAGATGTCATATCACTATCCAGAAATAAAACATATATAATATTTCTATATATCATGGCAATATGATGAACATTTTTCATGTCAAGTATTTTTCCAAAACATAAAACTTTACTGACTTGCATGTACATAGTTTATTTAACCCATCTCTTTTATTTTTTTTTTTTTTTAGAAAGTACCTCAAGCTTTCACCCTGGGTAGAGTGTCGTGGCATTACAGCTCACAGCAACCTCCAATTCCTGGGCTCAAGCGAGTCTCCTGCCTTTGCCTCCCAAGTAGCTGGGACTACAGGTGCCCGCCACAATGCCCAGCTATTTTTGTTTGGGTTGCAGCTGTCATTGTTGGTTGGCGGGCCCAGGCTGGATTCGAACCCGCCAGCTCAGATGTACGTGGCTGGCGCCTTAGCCCGCTGAGCCACAGGCACCTCTTTAGGTGAACAGTTGAAATACTTCCAATTTTTCATGGTTATAAATATTATATTTTTATTTGCATTTGTATGTATTTATAATATTTGATTACATATTTATAAGCTCTCAGTCCATACCTTTGATTATTTTCCTAGGATTGCTGAGTCTAAAGACCTTCACATTATAGATTTTGAAACATTTTGCCAAATAGCTGATAATAGTGTGATGGTCAGTTTTAAATGTCAGCTTAAATAGACTATGGTACCTGGTTCTTCAATGAAACACTATGTGTTTGGGGGAAAGTATTTGTGATTAACATTTACCATTAGTTGACTTTATGAAAAGGAAGGTTATCTGAGCGGGCTTGATCGGAATAGGTTTTGCTAAGAAATTCTGTGGACTGCAGTGTCAACTCCTGTCCAAGAGTTATCATTCTGTACTACTATTGGCCTTCCCTATGTGTTTTGGACTTGCTTAGACAGCCCCTGCAATTGTACAAGCCAATTGCTTGCAATGAATTTCTTACCCTCTGTACCCTGCCTCCTGACACGCGTTAACACTCCTGCAGCAAAGTATGAGACTTATTTACTTTCTTTCTTTTTTTTTTTTTTGAGACGGAGTCTCACTTTGTCCCGCTCAATAGAGTACTGTTGCGTCACAACTCACAGTAACCTCTGACTCTTGGGTTCAAGTGATTCTCTTGCCTCAACCTCCCAAGCAGCTGGGACTACAGGCACCTGCCACAACGCCCAGCTATTCTGGGGGGAGAGGGTGTCTCGCTCTGGCTCAGGCTAGTCTCAAACTCTTGAACCTGACTCAGCTTCCCTGAGTGCTGGAATTATGTAACCCACCCTACCGGCAAAGCAGGAGACTTTCATCCGTCATCTGCACAATAATGAGTAGTTTCAGATGTTTACTGAAAAACAAAACTTGATAGAAAGTACAATTCTAAATATTTTCTTTTTCTTTTTTTCTTAGTAGAGATGGAGCTCTCGCTCTTGCTCAGACTGGTCTTGAACTCCTGAGTTCAAGTGATTTTTCTACCTTTAACCTCCCAGAGTGTTAGGATTACAGGGGTCAGCCGCCACACTCCACTGAAAGTACAATTCTAAAGATCCCTAGCAGAAACGATTAGCACGCTGTGTTTGTGCGTGTTTATGGGGTAAGTTGATAAACATTGTAAACTGAAGCCAAATGATTCCAACTTACTTTGTAATTGCATTTAGTGCTTTATAGAGTGTTACTACAAATAATAGCCATCTTTTGCAGAATGTTGCTACTTCCAGCCAATAAACCAGGCTCTTTAATAAACATTGTGTGGACCTCCTTTACAGTGTGGTACCCACAAAGTGATCAAACTGACCTTTTAAATGTAAATCATATTATTCTCTAGGCTTAAAACTTTCCAACAGTTTCCCATTGCACTTATAATTCAAATTTCTGATCTTGGCCTATATGATTCTACACCCGCCTGCCGCTCTAAATTTATTTCCCCATTTCTCCTTTTTCCTCCCTACACTTCAGCCACACTGCCCTTCTTTCTCTTCATCACCTCTTTTCTCACAGCCCCATAGCTAATGGGCTGGGCAGAACTTTGGAAAATGAACGCAGAAGGCAGGGCACCGGGCGGGTGGGAGAAGTTGCAGGGCGGAACCTAAACCACGTGGCTGGGAGCCGTCCCCGCCCACAACACGCCCGGCCTGCCCTTAAGGAAAATGGCGCCCGGCACAGCAGCACTTCCGGCCACGCAGCCAAACAGAAAAGGGCCTGCGAGAGACCGGAAGTTCCGCCCCTTGGCCCGCCTCCCCCCTCCTCTGGGCTTCTACCCTCTGTGGGGAGGATGAGGCAGTCTGGCGGCTGCGGCTGAGCTGCTGTCGCCGGTTGACAGGTCGGAGCAGAGACAGTGTGAGTGCCCGCTGCCAAGACCGCGCGCCCGTGCGGGGTGACCTTCGACGGCTGGGGACGGAAGGCGGTGGGCGTGCGCTGCGCTCTGTGACGGCGCCGCCGCCGCCGTCCTGCGGGGAAGGAGCGGGCGAACCGGGCGGCGGCCGGGCGGCGGCCGGAGCCCGCGAGGCCGAGCTCGGGGGGCGGGGGTCGCCCGGGCCGGAGCGCAGGCCCGAACCCTGCAGCCCTGGCGCCCGAGTGGAAGGCGTGGAGGCCTTTGGTCCAGGTGGGTGTTGCCCTGCCCGGCTCTTCCCACGCACTCCTTGACCTCGGGAAGGATCGCGCTTCGGTGTGGTCCATTCCATGTACACACCAGGATTAGACGGTGGTGCGACTGTCTTTGCCTTCTTACTCGTGAGAAGCCGCCGGGGGGGGAAATATTTTAAACTCATTCTCTGGAGTTTTGGGTGCTTTAGCTGGAAACGTTTATGCTTCCATTACGCCCTGCCTCTTCATTTGTTGTGATGAAAGCTGCTTCTTTCTAAACGTCAGTATTGTGTTGTGGTCTTGAAATTTTATTTCTCTGCTTAGCCAACTCCACCCACTTAAAGCTGCAGGTTGGGAAACTTAATGACTTAGTTATTGTTTGTGAACTTGGCTTGCTTTCCCTAACCCAGTTCCCTGATGAGTACAGAGAGTCACACGCAGTCACAATTTAGCCACAAGTAGTTTCATCTTCACCAAAGGGAAATGAAGAAATTGCAACCAAGATTTTGTCTAATAGATTTCACTTAATTCTAGTGAAATGTCTCTCAAAACTTTTCCCCAAAAAGCAATTACCTAAAAACAATTAGGCATAAACCGCCAGATTTTTAAATTTATTCTGTTGGGGTATTGTGAATGACACTGAAAAGTGTCATCAGTTTGTACATCTGTGTCATACAGTTTAATTTATGCTTTTCTAACTCTTTTCTCCCCCTAGTAGCATAATGGCAGAAACGGCTTCTCCACTGAAGCACTTTGTGCTGGCTAAGAAGGCAATTACTACAATCTTTGACCAGTTACTGGAGTTTGTTACCGAAGGATCACGTTTTGTTGAAGGTTAGTTCCCTGTAAGTTCCTAAATGATTCTTGTTGAAAATATATAACAGTGCTTTATTCCTTCAGCTTTAGTCATACATGTATTAAAGGCATTGTGGTATATAATATGAGGAATAAAAAAATGAATAAATCCATTTCTGCTCCCTTCTGAAAAAGAAAGATTAAATGGTATTAATAACAACTAAGAAATAACTAAATACTTTCTGTATTAGTAACTCATTTAATTATATCACCAGTGGGCAGGTTTTAATCATACTCATTTTAAAGATGAAGAAACTGGTGGGGCATTGTAGCTCACTCATTCCTATAATCCTAGCACTCTAGGAGGCCCAGGAGGGTGAATTGCTGGAACTCAGGAGTTCCGGGCTAGCCCAAGCAAGAGTGAGATCCCATCTCTACTAAAAATAGAAAAAGTAGCTGGGCCTTGTGGTGGGTGCCTGTCATCCCAACTAAGAGTTTAAGGTTGCTATTTTGACACCATTGTACTCTACCCAGGGTGACAGAGTGGGACTCTGTCTCTAAATAAATAAAAAGATGAAGAAACCAAAGGGGGTGGGGTCTTGGTGTGTGCCACACCTTTTGGGAGCAAAACATGATTGTAAGAGGGACTTTACCTAACGAATACAATCAGTGTAACATGGTTTCTTGTACCCTTAATGAATCCCCAACAATAATAACAAAAAAAGATGAAGAAACCAAGGGGCAAAAGTTGCTTGCCCAAGATCACATAACTGGTATGTACCCAGATGAAAAATCAAGTAGTTCACATTTGTTCATTATATCCAAGACTTCAGGCCTATCTTATCCTCTCAAATGAGTCTTGGCTATAGTGGAAAGGGGGAAAAAGGAGTTTACTTTTTTTTTGGCAGTTTTGGCTGGGGCCAGGCTTGAACCCACCACCCGCCAGTGCCCTACTCCTTGAGCCATAGGCACCGCCCTGGAGTTTACTTTTTATAGCTGTTCAAGCAAAGGTGATGAGAAAGTGCTACTACTAGGGAATAGCTCTTTGGAGATAACTATATATATATATATTTTTTGAATCTCACTATGTTGCCCTTGGTTGAGTGCCTAGGCAACATAGCTCACAGGCAGCCTCCAACTCTTGGGCTTAAGTGATTCTCTTGCCTCAGCCTCCCAAGTAGCTGGGACAATAGGCACCCGCCACAATACCTGTTTGCAGTTATCAATGTTGTATAGCTGGCCCGGGCTGGGTTCAAACCCACCAGCCTTGGTGTATGTGGCTGGTGCCATAACCGCTGTGATCTGAGCGCCAAACCCAGAGATAACTATTGAAATTTCTTCTGGTTCTTAAGATTATGTATCCCTCAGGTATACAACGAAAAGAGAGGGATTCTGTAAACTTCTGCAGTGACAATGCGGAACTTGTGGTAGGCTGGTAGAATCAAACTTTTCATGTCTCTCTTAACCTTCCCTTACTAGATTTTGATCTCTTTTAGGGTCTTATTGTTTTATCTCTAGCACTAAACTTAACAATTCCAATTTTGTTATTAAATGATAAAATGAATAAAATACTGGTATAGAATCTTTGTTACCACTTTAGGAAGAATGTGAGCTGGCACAGTGACTTTTGAAAAATACTTTTTCCAAAATATTTTTGATAGGAAGTGAAAATGAAGTTGAGTTTAATGTCTTTTATGTATTAAGCTCATTTCACAATATTATGCTAGGAGCTAGTGAAATGGCGGGTTTAAAATCTTAATTCCATTTTAGTGGTTCTGGAACCTCTGTAAAAATATTGTGAAAAAGAGACAAAGCAAATAAACCAGGAAAAACATAGCAGAACAAAAATAAAGCAAAAGTATGATACGTAAGCCATACTTTTTATTGTTCACCAAATTGCACATGTCTTTATTAATGTCCTAGAGAAGTATGATGAGATAAAAAGCTTAAGTATAATTTGATGTGCATTGGATAAGTTTTAAGTGGCTGTGTTTGTTTCTAATTAGGATGATTCAGTTAGCCAATGATTCTTAAGAGTTTTATTAACCTTCACTGAAAAAGAAAAAAAGAGTTTTAACCTTCAAAGAGAAAATGATTGAAAATGTAAATGTCAGGTTATTTCCTGGTCCAGAAATATAAACAAAACTGAAAGGTTTTCTACTTTTCAAACCCAGGCTTTTCAGCTACCTCCTTCTATGGCAGTGGTTCTCAACCTTCCTAATGCCCCGACCCTATAATATAGTTGCTCGTGTTGTGGTGACCCCCAACCATAAAATTATTTTCGTTGCTATGGAGAAGAGGTTAGAGCCAGAGTGGGCCTTAAACCTGACCTGAGTAGGATACAATTTGTAGCTCTGTTTTCTTTTTGCGTGTTCATGTTAAATGAGCTGTTTTGCCTCAACAGGTGGGAAACAGACAAAAAATAATAAGATAGCAAGGTCTTTCCTAGCTTGGGGACCTTGAACTATATATTTATTTATCTATTTATTTATTTTGGCAGTTTTTGGCCCGGGCCGGGTTTGGACCCACCACCTCCTTATATGGGGCCGGCGCTTGAGCCACGGGTGCCGTGCTTATCTATTTATTTTTAAAAGAAATAGGGTCTCACTACTTTGCCCAGTCTAGTCTTAAACTCCTGGGTTCAAGCAGTCCTACTGCTTGGGCCTTCCAAAGTACAGAGATGACAAGCGTAAGCCACCCTACCTGGCCCCTTGAACCATGTTTTACAGTGATTCTCAACCTTTGTAATGCCACAACCCTTTAATAAATACAGTTCCTCATATTGTGGTGACCCCCCAACCATAAAATTATTTTCGTTGCTACTTCATAACTGTAATTTTCCTACTGTTATGAATCGTAGTGTAAATATCTGATATGCAGGATGTATTTAGGCGACCCCTGGGAAAGGGTCGTTTGACCCCCAAAGGGGTCGTGACCCACAGGTTGAGAACTGCTGATGTATTAGTTTCTGAGGGGTTCCTATTCAAACTTCATCATTTTCTTTCTTACTTGTTTTCTTTTATGTTTTTGAATCAATCTCACTTTGTCACCCTGGGTAGAGTCCCATAGCGTTATCATAGCTGACAACAACCTCAAACTCCTGGCCTTAATCTGTCCTCTTGCCTCAGCCTCCCAAGTAGCTGGGACTACAGGCACCTGCAACACCTGGCTAGTTTTTTCTGTTTTTAGTAGATACACAGGGGTCCTGCTCTTGCTCAGGCTGTTCTCAAACTTTTTAGCACAGGTGATCCACCTGCCTTGGCCTCCCAGAGTTGCTAGGATTATAGGTGTGAGCCACCATACCCAGCCAGCCACTTCACTATTTTCTTTCTTTTAGAATTACCTGGGGAGACTTTTTTAGTTTTATTTTGTTTTTTATTTCAGAGTAATATGAGAATAACAAATGATTAGGTTATGATGTTTGCATTTGTTATGTAAAGTCCCTGTTTTAATTGTGTCCTTCACTCAGGAGGTGGGCCATGTACCCTTACATTGTGCCTATTAGGTGGAGCACACCAATCCTCCTCCCTCCTCTCTGCTTCCCCCTACCCATCCTTCCCAACTATTTTCTTAAAATATAGATCTCTTTTTTAGCTCAAAATCTGAAGGTCTAGTTGGGGAAGAAAAATAAGGTGAGTATTAGGTTCTAGTTTCTCTCTTTCGAAGTATATTCTTGTCTTGGATGGGTAGTTTTTATTTTTGAAACTTAGATGAATATTGAGTACCCTTTTGACAGGGTTCTTTAATTTTTTAAAAATTCTTTGGGGCAGGATTCTTATGACCCATTGCATTGGGGCATGTACCTTTTACTAAGCATTGAGATATTATGGGCATTTTTATTTTTCAAATGGCATGTTAATATAGAACAAAGCCAAAATATGTACAATCTTAGGTATTTCATTATATAATTTTCATAGTATTCATCTATATCACTTTTCTAATGCCAATCCAATCTTGCAGCAACATACAAGAATCCAGAACTTGATCGAATAGCCACTGAGGATGATCTGATAGAAATACAGGGATATAAAAGCAAGCTTTCTGTCATTGGTGAAGTGTTATCTCGGAGACACATGAAGGTGGCATTTTTTGGCAGGTAATACTTTATTATTGTTTTTTTTTTTTTTTGGCCAGGGGTGGGTTTGAACCCGCCATCTCTGGCATATAGGGCCAGCACACTACTCTGTTGAGCCACCAAGTGCTGCCCCTTTATTATTGATTTTAAGCAAGTTGTATTTCTAACTTTTTACCCACAACAGTTTTTTACTGTGTTGCATGTTAAAGCTGTTGGGATATAAAAGAATTTATTCATCTTAGCTTTTGGTATAAAATAATGCTTTATGATGGTCAATCAACAACTGCCTCTTAACCAGTTATAAGAATGAAAATGGTAGCCGGGCGCTGTGGCGGGTGCCTGTAGTCCCAGCTACTAGGGAGGCTGAGGCAAGAGAATCGCTTAAGCCCAAGAGCTGGAGGTTGCTGTGAGCAGTGTGACGCCACGGCACTCTACCCAGGGTGATAAAGTGAGACTCTGTTTCTACCAAAAAAAAAAAAAAAAAAAAGGCATGACTCTAAATTTGGTCTTCTTGAAATATTAAGACCACTGAAAATCATAGGAAAACAAATTAAACTTATTTGACTTACTAAAAATATATAGGAAACATTGTCAAATATGAAATGGTGATTAACTTTATATGGTTATGTGTATATGTATATATATATATATATGTTCTAATATTATAAAGCATCGGTCTGTCCTAACGTATAAGACATTGGTCTATCCTAACATATATTGTTGGTAGTAATTTTAATTCATCTAAAAAGAAAGTGTTTTTTTAATGTAACTGGCTGAGTCCAAAGTTTAACCAAAAAAGAAAAAGAAATATTGAGAGACTGACGAATTCTCTCGAAATCAAATTCCTGATGTCTTTGAAAACTGAATACCTTCGGACTAAAACCAGATTTTTAGAATTTTCATTGGAAAGTTAACATGTTTATGAATATTGCTAACCTGACTCCAAACAGAACAGAAATCAGCTACGTGGAACTGGGCTAGTTTGCAATGGCTTGTTGTTTGAAATATTGTTGATTGTGTCTGCGTTCTGTTTTTCAGAAGTTTAAGAAAATAATTTTCTGTCTTTTGAGCTATTTGTAGCTCTTTAAGCAATGTATGTACTTATGAGCAGAATTTGAAAGCCATTTGTAAGTATTCTTCATTTCCGACAATACAGTTATTTGCATAAGTTCAATAAGAATCTGTTTTGTTCTATAGGATATGATGAAGGCGCTGGTTAATTTACCAAGGCTTTGGCTGGAATAGCATTTCTAGAGGTGTCCAGACTGCGTTAAGAAATTCAGGTTGACTTTATAAGGCCAATAAGAAAAGCCCTTTGGAAAACTGGCCAGATACCCATCAGTAACATTTCCTGATCTGTAGTAAGTAACAAAGGTTGCTTGCTGACGAGTCCGGGAAATGAAAATGTGCTTGGGGAACCTCAAGAGAAGAGGAATTTACCCAATGTGTATACAAGTATCTAGTGGCACAGATGAAACCTGGGCTTATGAAAGGCTTTCAAGAAAGTCCAGCCCAAGATTCCTTATAAAAGGTTCCAGCAAAGCCAATATTGAAGGAAAGGAGAGCCTAGATGGCTAATAATTAATTATTCTTACTGCACTTTATGTAAATAATCAGACCCAGTATACTGAAGGTACAGTTTATTTTGGGAAATAAGTTAGTTCTGGTATACTTTGTCTTTAGTAAAGAGAGAAATTGGAGAGAGAAAAAGAATTCAAAGAGAAAAGAGGCTGTGGCCCACCTGTATTTAGATCCCAGCCTTGTCTGTACTGTAAACTCATAAAATGAGATATAACTGTTTTACTCAATTGATCAAAAAGTATAGAATTATATACAGTAGCTATATTTACTTTGAAGCCTTAAGACTCAACAAAGGTCACCTGTTGGCTACACTGGAAAAATATGTGCAGTATTAGATGTTATCTACTGTGTCCACATAGATACCTCAGGAAGAATTAAAACCTAAAATGAGAATTTCCCAGTAAATGGTGTAACTGTAACACTGCATCTTACTGTGCCTAATCCATATACTCTACTGAGTCTGCTGCCAGCAGAAGCCAAGTAGCCCACTTGCCTGGACTTAAAAGATGCCTTTTCAGTATAAGGTTGGCTCCAAGAAGCCAGAGGCTGTTTGCTGTCCAGTGGGAGAGACCAGACATGGAAACTGCGATCCAGTACACGTGGGCCAGGTTGCCACAAGGGGTTCAAAACACCCACGATTTTTGGAGAAGCGGTGGCTGGTAACCTCCAGAAATTCCCAGCTGAGGAATTAGAATGTGTGCTGCTCCAATATGTCGATGACCTCATTTTAGAGCACCCTACCCAGAAGGGCTGCGCCCAAGGCACAGACTGTGTTTTATGACATCTAGAGGTATTTGGCTATTAAGTGTCTAAAGGAAAGGCCCAGATTTGCCAGCAGCAAGTACTTTATTTAGGATTTACTATTCAGCAGGGGAGAGGAATCCACGCATGGAACATAGGTAGGTCATTGATTGCCTCCCCACCACCAAGAGCCAAAAACAGGTTTGGGAATTCTTAGATGCAGTCAGCTTTTCTCATCTTTGGATCCCCAACTTTGCCATCCTGGCTAAGCCCTTGTATGAGGCAACTAAAGGAGAGGAAGGAGAGCCCTTAGAATGGGGAGGAGAACAGGAACATGCCTTCTCCCAGCTAAAAGTGAGGCTGATAAATGCACCTGCATTGAGGCTACCAGACTTGGCCAAGCCCTTCACTCTGTTTATCTCAGTGAGAGGAAAGATGTCTGTAGGTGTGTTAACCCAGCTGGTTGGGTCCTGGCCAAGGCCTGTAGCTTACCTCTCTAAGCAGTTGGATGGACTAGCAAAAGGATGGCCACCATGCTTATGGGCTCTAGCTGCTACGGCTCTCCTTGTACAAGAAGCCAATAAGCTGACTCTAGGGAAGAATCTCAGAGTGAAAGTTCCCACTCTGGTCTCTTTAATGGACACTAAAGGACATTTTTGGCTTTCTAATGTGAGAACACCCTGAACCAAGCCATGCTCCTTCCAGTCAGTGGAAGAGAGACTGAGCATGACTGTATGGAAGTTATAGATAATGTGTATTCTAGCAGACCTGACTTGCGTGACCAGCCTTGGACAGTTGTAAACTGGGACTTGTATGTAGACTGAAGCAGTTATGTGATGGCGCAAGGTGAGCGACAGGCTGGGTATGCAGTGGTCACCATAACAGAGACTATAGAGGCTAAGCCCCTACCCCAAGGAACACTGGCTCAGAAGGCTGAGTTAATTGCCTTGACTCGAGCCTTAGAACTAAGTCAAGGGAAAAATGTGAATGCTTTTCTGACTCTCCAAGTACTCAGGGCATCGTACAAGGAGAAGGGACTATTAAATTCTGGGGAAAAGGACATTA
>CAUYON010100657.1:0-31679 GCA_963573935.1 Arctocebus calabarensis | reverse complement strand
CAGCAACCTCCAGCTCTTGGGCTTAAGCGATTCTCTTGCCTCAGCCTCCCTAGTAGCTGGGACTACAGGCGCCCGCCACAGCGCCCGGCTATTTTTTTTGTTTTGCAGTTCGGCCGAGGCCGGGCTTGAACCCGCCACCTTTGGTATATGAGGCCGGTGCCCTACTCGCTGAGCCACAGGAGCCGCCCATTTTATTTATTTTTAAGATAAAAATCATTATGGTATAATTTACATAGCAAAAATACCCCTGTTGTCTACTCTGAGGTGACCTTGATTGAAGGACTGAGTGAGACCCGCTGGTATCTATAGGATGCTGGGGCAGGAGCTCACCTCCTGCAGTCCTCACAGTTTCCATACAGCCTGACAGCAAGAACGTCCCTTACCCCTCTCACAAAGGCCATATACACTTGCGCCCTCTACAGGGCTTCATGTGACCAAGGCACTGGTGCTAGACCACTGATAACTAGGACTCATCCTAGACTTATGAGCCTGTGGGCAATGCACCATAGCAAAAGAAGCTGCAGGTGGACTTTAGAGTCAAGTCTTGTACCTACAGCCTGCTCTATAGTCTTGAATGTTCTTCTAAACCTTTCTAGCCTATTTCTTAACTGTACTTGAAAGGAAAATATCTTTGCAGGATGGAGATAAAAATTAAAATAGAAAACCCACAGAAAGCCCTAATGTGGGAACTTACTTTATTCTAGCCATGATTATTCTGGTTGTCACTTTGGACACCTGCCATCCAGGACTATCTCCTGGCTAGCACATTCTCACCCACTCTAAAAGGCACAATAACCAAAAATGGGCAGTTGGGGCTAAAGCATATTTATACAAAGACTCCAAAGGACCCCTTTTGCTGGAGTTCAACATCCATCCTCTCTCTCAGCAGAGGCAGGGTCATGCATTCTTCATTGTTTTTGAACAGGGCCCAGAGAAGCAAAGGCTTACATACCATCATTGCATCATTTAACCCTCCCTGAGTCACAGCAGAGTTACAGCCCAGCCTGAAATACTACTACAAAGGTGTCAAGACCCCTTCCTGCTAGGTTGCTTTATCTTCCACATCCAGGAAGTCCAACGTAGCTTCAGCTCCCCTAAATCAGGTCACAGAACAGCAGGAGACATTCCTTTGGCGAAAAAGGACACATTCTTGTCCTGTATCTTATACTGGTAAATGAGGCTCCGATCCCGCTGGGCTGTGGGCTGTGATGGCCTCCTCCACAGGACCTTCAGCTAGAGAGATAGAGAGGCATGAACGAGGAGCAGATGCCTGAGCACACGTTCCATCATGAGCCCTACCCTGCCTTCTCTGTTACCTTCAACTGAGGGCTCTCTGAGAGCACAGTCAAACATGCCATCCAGTAATGGGACCAATTTGAAAAATTAAGCTAATTACCAGGTAACTAAAACTAAAGGTCTCCTACTACATTATAATAGTCTTATTTGCTCATTACAGAAAACGTGAGAGACAAAGAAAAGTCCTCCAGAGGAAACCATTATAGTGTTTTATGTATTTCCTTTTGGTCTCTTTTCTATGCATGGTTTTATACTCGTTGGCTAGACCAATTTAGAAAATCACATTAAGATTTGCACATTCATAGCTGGGCGTTGTGGCAGGCACCTGTAGTCCCAGCTACTTGGGAGGCTGAGGCAAGAGAATCACTTAAAGCCCAAGAGTCTGAGGTTACCGTGAGCTGTGAAACCAGGGCACTCTACTGAGGGTGATATAGTGAGACCCTGTCTCAAAAAAAAAAAAAGATGTGGTATATTCAACGCACAGACTCAGGAAGAAAAGACTTTTTTTTTTTTAAAACACTGTTTCCATTGATTCAAATGCTCTGGAGGCCTGGCTGGGACGGCAGCTGTTTAGCACACCCTCTTTTCATGTCCTCATGCTGCACCACAGGCACCATAGATAGCACTGCTCTTCTGCTTCATTTGCCACATCTGCCTCTCAATGAGCCATGACTCCCAACCATCCCTACTGGGTCAAAAGTTATCAACCTAGAAACTATAGAAGAAGCTCAAGGGATTCCACAAAAGATTTAGAAGGTGGCTTGGTGCCTGTGGTTCAGTGGGCTAAGGCGCCAGCCACGTACACCTGAGCTGGCGGGTTTGAATCCAGGCCAGGCCAGCCAAACAATGACAGCAGCAACCAAAAAATGGTTGTGGCGGGTGCCTGCAGTATCAGCTACTTGGGAGGCAGAGGCAAGAGACTCGCTTGAGCCCAGGAATTGGAGGTTGCTGTGAGCTGTGATGCCATGGCACTCTATCCAGGGTGACAGCTTGAGGCTCTGTCTCAAAAAAAAAAAAAAAAAAAAAAAAAAGATTTAGAAGGCACAGGACCACATAGCAGCCTCTTCAGAAGGGTAGAACCTGGCTCTTCTTCTAGGGTAACACTCTCAGCTTCTATCTAAGTATTCCAAATGTTCTGGTAAAAGGTAGCAGCAACCTCATACTTAGGTAGGGCCTGCCCTAGTCTTTATGTTAAAAGGAGTGGTATTGGGCAGCGCCTGTGGCTCAGTGGGCAGGGCGCCGGCCCCATTTACCGAGGGTGGCAGGTTCAAACCTGGCCCCGCCAAACTGCAACAACAACAAAATATAGCTGGGCATTGTGTTGGGCGCCTATAGTCCCAGCTATTCGGACGCTGAGGCAAGGGAATTGCCTAAGCCCAGGAGTTGGAGGTTGCTGTGACCTGTATGACGCCGTGGGCTATATGGTGAAACTCTGTCTCTACAAAAAATAAAAATAAATAAAAGGAGTGGTGTTGACCTGAGCATACAAAGCCTGCTGTCACACTGCAGGGGAATTCTGCATGGCCCCTGCATTCCACTCTAAATAGCTGTTTCCTCTTCAGAAGAGCTCCACTGGTCGCAAATGGGACCACCTTGGAAAATGTGTGCTGGTCCATGAAGCAAACCACCACCTGGAGTAAGTCCCTGCCTTGCAGTCACACAATTTTTGAATGTCCCAACCAGACAATCCCTCAGGCCCAATAATCCCCTGTGCAGCCTGGACTCAAAAGCACAGGTTTCAGCAGCCTGTTGCCCAGTGAGTCCCTGACCCCAGCCCCTGTGTACCTGCCCATGTATGTCCCTGCAGAAGCCGGTGGTGAGGCCCTCAGTCCGCAGGATCAGGTGGCTCTGATGACTGAGGCCATTCAGCAGGATGTCATTCTCCTCGTCCTCACCATCTCCACTGTCATGCACAAGGACCACCACATTACCCTGCATCAGACACAAGATAGAAACCTCCTTATTGGAAAGGACACCCAGAGTCAGAGAGTACTGACTCTTGGTGCCTCTAATCCCCTGCATATCCTTTCACAGATCAGCTACCCTGCTGCCACTACAACCAGCCCCTTTGGGGAGAAAACCCATACCTGGGCTCCAAGACCCTCATTCCAATCATCTATGGGACAGTTTCACCACTTCCAACCTGTACTTCCACCTCAATTCATCTGAATCCAAGCTCACCCTATGGCCTTCAAAATAAGCTCATTCTTGAATTCTTGAATGTTCTTAAGGATCACTATTCTGCCAGGTACCAATTCATCCAGTCAAAAGTTCCTATGCATGTCTTGTGTACCAACCCCCACACTAGGGTTAAGGAATAAGGGATGGAGGCTCTGGAGACAGATAGACACTAATAATATAGGATGACAAGACCAAGAAAGAGAAAAGCATGGGGTGTTAGGGAATACAAAAAATAGGCATCCTAGCCTGGAGGAAGAGATAGGAACCAGGTATATCTAAGCTTAGTCTTGAAGGGCAAGTAAGAGTTAGCCAAGCAGTAATGGAGGGAAAGGTCAACCCCATTGGAAAATGACAGCTTGAACAATAACTCCTTTCTTCATTCTTTCTTTTTTGTTGTTAAGAAACAGTCTCTCTGTTTCCCAGGCTAGACTGCCATGATGTCATCCTAACTCACAGCAATCTCAAAATCCTGGGTTCAGGCTCGGTCCCTGTAGCACAGTGGTTATAGCACTAGCCATATATACCAACACTGGCAGGTTTGAACCCAACCCTAGCCAGCTAAACAATGACAAATGCAACAAAAAATACCCAGGCGTTCTGGTGGGCACCTCTAATCCCAGCTACTTGGGAGGCTGAGGCAAGAGAATCGCTTAAGCCCAAGAGTTTGAGGTTGCTGTGAGCTGGGATGCCATAGCGCTCTACTAATGGTGACATAGTGAGATTCTGTCTCAAAAAAAAAAAAAGGCTCAGTGCCTGTAGCACAGTGGTTACAGCCCCAGCCACATAAACTGAGGGTGTTGGGTTCGAATCTGACCTAGAACAGCTAAACAACAGAGACAACTCCAATAAAAAATAGCCAGGCATTGTCACGGGCGCCTGTAGTCCCAGCTGCTTGGGAGGCTGAGGCAAGAGACTAGCTTAAGTCCAGGAGTTTGAGGTTGCTGTGAGCTATGACGCCACAGCACTCTACCGAGAGAGACATAGTGAGATTGTTTTAAAAAAAAAGAAGAAAAAAAAAAAAAAAGGATTGGTACCTGTGGCTCAAGCAGCTAAGGCACCAGCCACATATACCTGAACTGGTGAGTTCGAATCCAGCCTGGGCCCACCAAACAACAATGACGATTGCAACCAAAAAATAGCCGGTTGTTGTGGCGGGTGCCTGTAGTCCCAGCTTCTTGGGAGGTGGAAGCAGGAGAATTGCTTGAGCCCAGGAGTTGGGGGTTCCTGTGAGCTGTGATGCCACAGCACTCTACCCAGGGTAACAGTTTGAGGCTCTGTCTCAAACAAAAAAAAAAGAAAGAAAAAAAAATCCTGGGTTCACACAATCGTTCTGCCTCAGCCTCCTGAGTAGCTGGACTACAGGCACATGCCACAATGCCCAGATATTTTTAAATACGAGGTCTTGCTCATGTTCTTGCTCAGGATAGTCTCGAACTCCTAAGTTCAAAGGATCCTCTTGCCTCAGCCTCCCCGAGTGCTGAGATTACAGGAATGAACCACCACGCCTAGCCAATAAGTCTTTTCCTTCTTTTTTTTTAACAGGCGCCCTCCACAATACCCGGCTATTTTTTTTGTTGCAGTTGTCATTATTCTTTTAGGTGGCCCGGGCCGGGTTCAAACCCGCCAGCCTTGGTGTATGTGGCTGGCGCCCTACCCACTGAGCTATCTATGGGCACCACTAATCCTTTCTTTCTTTCTTTTCTTGAGACAGAGTGTCACTTTGTTGCCCTCGGTAGAGTGCTATAGTGTCATAGCTCACAGCAGCCTCAAATTCTTAGGTTCAAGCAATTCTTTTGCCTCAGCCTCCACAGTACCTAGGACTACATGTGTCTACCACAACGCCTGGCTATTTTTAGAGATGGGGTCTCGCTCTTGCTCAGGCTGGTCTCAAATCTGTGAGCCCAGTCAATCCACCCACCTTGGCCTCCCAGAGTGCTATGACTACAGGTGTAAGCCACCCACTGCACCCAGCCCCCAATAAGTCCTTTCAAAGGAATACTACCCAGTTGCCCAAAAGAATGAAGCAGATCCATGTGTGTTTAGGCAATGGACAATAAAATATACACATATATTGTGTATTATTAAATGAAAAAGACATACCAAACAGTATGGGTGACAAGTTACCAGTGATGTGAGAAAAACGCAAAGAGAAATTCCATACAAATCTGTTCATAATGGCATAGAACCTCTAAAAGGATATATACACTGGAGGCCTACCATGCCCAAGGAAACATGGGGATTGAAAACAGACCTGGCCAGCCAGGTGCAGTGGCTCACACCTGTAATCCCAGCACTCTGGGAGGTTGAGGCAGGTGATTGCTTGAGCTCAAGAGTTTGAGACCAAAAATAGCCAGGTGTTATGGCAGGTGCCTATAGTCCCAGGTACTTGGGAGGCTGAGGCAAGAGGATCATTGGAGCCCAAGAGTTTGAGGTTGCTATGAGCTATGATTCCACAGCACTCTACCAGGGGCAAAAAAGTGAGACTCTGTCTCACAAAAAAAAAAAAAAGAAAGAAAATAGACCTGGCCAATGGGCGCGATGGCTCACTCCTATAATCCTAACACTCTTAGAGGCTGAGGTAAGTGGACCGCTTGAAGACAGGAGTTTGAGACCAGCCTGAGCAATAACGAGACTTCATGTCTACTAAAAACAGAAAAACTAGCCAGATGTTGTGGCAAGTACCTGTAGTCCCAGCTACTCTGAAGGCTAAGGCAGGAGGATGGCTTGAACCCAGGAGTCTAAAGTGGATATGAGCTAGGCGCATGCCACAGCACTCCAGCCTAGGGCAACGGAGTAATACTCTATCTCAAAACAAACAAACAAACAGAAAATCTCTATTTTTGTCTCATAATTTTGTCTTATAATTTTATCTAATAATTTTATAATAGTTTTTTTTTTTTTTTTTGAGACAGAGCCTCAAGCTGTCACCCTAGATAGAGTGCCGTTGCATCACAGCTCACAGCAACCTCCAATTCCTGGGCTCAAGCGAGTCTCTTGCCTCTGCCTCCCAAGTAGCTGGGACTACAGGTGCCCGCCACAACGCCGGGCCATTTTTTGGTTGCAGCCGTCATTGTTGTTTGGCAGGTCCGGACTGGATTTGAACCCGCCAGCTCAGGTGTATGTGGCTGGCGCCTTACCCTGCTGAGCCATAGATGCCAAGCCTAATAATTTTACAATAAAGGTAATATTTAATATACTATACTTGTCTTGAACTTTAGAATTTTTAAAGTAGTTATATCTATTATCTTAGCTGATCTATATACTCAGGAACAATAATAACTTGCCCCAGAACACAGAGGCCAGAGCTGGAACTGCAGCAGAACATGTGACCAGTCCCATGGAACACAGTGCTGGTCAACCCTTTCTTTATTTCTAAGGGCTTTTTCTATTTTTTAGCAATGGCAAGTAAAGAGAGAGCAGGGTGGATAGATCAAGATTTCTAAGCCTGCTGGGGTAAAGACAAAATCCCATGCAAATACCTAAAAAGATCATTGCAAGCGAGGTCTGGACCAGTTTGAGCTTCTTCATGTCACAGGTGAGAGTATAGAAAGTAGTTCCACCATTACCTTTAATTCCCAGCACACAGTGGCTCTACAATAGTGTACAAAGTCCAGCACAGCCACTGCCCCCATGCCCAGGCTCAGGAGCAAACTGAGATCATCCACCAGCAGCACCGGGCACCTCCATGCAGGCTCTCTATTGTCCACAGGCTTCAGGGCCTCCCTCACAAACTCAAACAGTGGCCGCAGGTTCCCAGCATTGGCCTCCCTGGAGAGACAGGACAAGTCATCAGAGTACATTCTCTCTACCAAACTTTTTCAGCTACCAAGTGGCAGCACAGAAAAGGGCTGGGGGAAGCAAAGAAGCAAATATGTCATAGTCCTTAGCATTGAGGGGTTCACAATCTAGATGGAAAGAGAAAGCAAATATAGGAACAAGAGTTAAGTTTTATTCCAATTCAAATATTCCCTGTGGCTATTAGGTACAAAGCACTATGTCAGATACTGAGAGTCAGAAAAATAAGCAACCCCTAGGGCCCTTAAGAGAAATCATAGAGGCTCTCTAGCACAAGAGCTTAAGGGATCTAGAAGATTAACGGGATTGGACAGGCAAGAGAAGCCTTCCCAGGAAGTTCATACATGGCTATAAAAAGTTAGAAGTGCAAGGCCCGGCAGTGTCTTATCCTAGCACTCTGGGAGGCAGAGGCAAAAGAATTGCTTGAGGTCAGGAGTTTGAGAACAGCATGAGCAAGAACAAGACCCTGTCTCTATTAAATTTAGAAAAAATTAGCTGGGCATTGTGGCAGGTGCCTGTAGTACCAGCTATTCAGGAGGCTGGAGGATCCCCCCTTCAACCCAAGAGCTTGAGGCTGCTGTGAGCTATCATGATGCTACTACACTCTAAACTAGGCAACAGTGCAGTGCCTGTGGCTCAGTGAGTAGGGCGCAGGCCCCATATACCAAGGGTAGTGGGCTCAAACCCGGCCCTGGCCAAACTTCAACAATAAAATAGCCAGTCATTGTGACGGGTGCCTGTAGTCCCAGCTACTTTGGAGGCTAAGGCAAGAGAATCACCTAAGCCCAAGAGCTGGAGGTTGCTGCGAGCTGTGACGCAGTGGCACTCTACTGAGGGTGACAATATGAGACTATGTCTCTAAAAAAATAAAAATAAACTGGGTGGTGCCTGTGTCTCAGTAAATAGGGCACCAGCCCTATATACCAAGGGTGGTGGGTTCAAACCCGGCCCAAACCCGGCCCTGGCCAAACTGCAACATAAAATGAGCCGGGGCTTGGCGCCTGTGGCTCAAGCGGCTAAGGCACCAGCCACATACACCTGAGCTGGGGAGTTCGAATCCAGCCTGGGGCCAAACAACAATGGCTGCAACCAAAAAATAGCCAGGCATTGTGGCAAACACCTATAGTCCCAGCTGCTTGAGAGGCGGAGGCAGAAGAATGGCCTGAGCCCAGGAGTTGGAGGTTGCTGTGAGCTGTGATGCCACAGCACTCTACCCAGGGTGACAGCTTGAGGCTCTGACTCAAAAAACAAAAAAAATAGCCGGGTGTTGTTGCGGGCGCCTGTGGTCCCAGCTACTCTGAAAAAGTAGAGTAGACTATGTCTCACTCTGGAAAAAAAAAAAGAAAAAAGGTTAACTGTAGTTCAGGTGATAAAGGGCAGTGATCTAAGCGCTGTTCGCAGACATAACAGATTTAACTCATTTCTGACATAACTACCTCTACCTTCCCCAGTGACTACCCTCAGCAGTCATTTCCCAGCAGAGCACAGGGCCCAGGGCAACTGCTCCACTACCTCATGCACCAGGCATGAATCCTGAAGTACAGTTATCTTCACTAACAACAAGGACAACTCCTCACGCTTTGGAATGATGAGGTGTTACCAGCCCCTTCATTCAGATGAAGAAATCTAGAGGTGCTAAGGGATGTATGTATAGTCACATACACTGGATGAGGGAATACGGCCTCCCAACCTCTGCATGTGTGTGTCCGAGAGATGAAGAAAGTTAGGAGAGTTCCTGAGAGGACTCCTTTGTGGTTGAGGAAGAACAGAAGCCAGTGGGAAGGCTGCACAGAGCTAAGTTTGTGGCTGATGTTCAGCAAGGACAAAAAGCAGGAAAGTCGATCTCAGACCTCTGCTGTTGCATACCAAACAAAGGGACAGAACATTTTTCCCAAAGGTCCAGAGGGTAAATATTTTAGGCTTGCAGGTCATATGATCTCTATCTCAACTACTCAGTTTAGTTTCTGTAGGGCAATGAAAACCAGGGACAATATGCAAACAAATGAATGTGGCTGTATTCTATAAAACTTTATTTACAAAAACATGTGTCTAGCCCACAGCCTGTTATTTGCTGACCCCAGTCTCAAGCCAAGAAGAAAGCAAGGTGTTTGCTAGGGCTCTGAGCCAGGGGTAAAAAATAGCAAAGCATATTGTTTTGCCATCCTTCCAGAAAATGATCCTCTATAGCTTTTGGGACAAACATACACCCTCAGCCTCACAGTAAGAGCCAAGAGTTTTCAGTAATGCTACACCAAGTGAAGTGCTAACTCCTAAAGCCAATTCTGTCCTGCTACACGTGAAGAGAAGGAATCACTTCTCATTGTGGCAGACACTAACCTTGCCTGAGCCTAAATGCCAAGTGTGCAATTCTGGGCTGGGCTGGAGGCTGACTGACCTGAGAAATTGCAGGGGGTGTGGCTCCTTGTGAGCCTGGAAGAAGACATCCACTGAGGATTTGAGACCCTCAAGGAACACAAGTTGTCCACGTTCCCGCGCTACAGTCAGGCTGACACCCTAAAAACAACAAAGAGGAGATTGAGATACTCTGCCTTGTGCTTTGTAGAGGAAACCATCAGAGAGGCCAGATGCCAGTTCATAAAAGAGCACAAGACATATTTCAAACTCTGCAACAATGTACCTGTCCACTCTATATGTAGGCCCTTGTCATCTTTCCCCTGGGTGCTTCCAACCACGATCCTCATTCTGTTTCAGAAGTCCATATATATTTAATTGTCACATTAAAAAAAAACACAATGGCTCAGTACCTATAGCTCAGCGGCACCCAGGCTGGCAGGTTTGAACCAGGCTCCAGCCTGTTAAACAACAATGACAACTGCAATAAAAGAATGAAAAAAAATAGCCAGGCACTGTGGTGGGTGCCTGTAGTCCCAGCTACCTGGGAGGCTAAGGCAAGAGAATCGCTAAAGTCCAAGAGTTTGAGGTTGCTATGAGTTGTGACGCCATGGCACTCTACCGAGGGTGACACAATATGACTATCTCAAAAAAGTAAATAAAAACAAAAAACATGGCTCGGCGCCTGTGGCTCAATGGGATAAGGCGCCAGTCACATACACCTGAGCTGGCGGGTTCATATCCAGCTCAGGCCCACCAAACAACAATGACAGCTGCAACCAAAAAATGGCCAGGCGTTGTGGTGGGCGCCTGTAGTCTCAGCTACTTGGGAGGCGGAGGCAGGAGACTCGCTTGAGCCCAGGAGTTGGAGGTTGCTGTGAGCTGTGATGCCACAGCACTCTACCCAGGGTGACAGCTTAAGGCTCTGTCTCAAAAAAAAAAAAAAAAAATACACACACACACACAAAACTTAACACTCTTTTGTCTATACAGGGTATCCATAATGTTGGTGTGCAATTTAATAGGATACCCTGTATGGCTATCCAATTGGATACGCTATGGATACCCTGTATATCTTTTTATGATTACCCAATACTGGTTTTTAATTTAAAACAGTAATACAAAGTTTCATTTTTAAATGCATGTATTTTTAAAATTAAGCACATTTTGACCTGGGTCATGGTGGTCATGTAATCCTAGCAGTCTGGGAGGCTGAGGAGGGAGGACTGCCTGAGCTCACAGGTTTGAGACAAGCCTGAGCAAGAGTGAGACCCCATCTCTAAAACCAGCCAGGTGTTGTGGCAGGCGCCTGTAGTCCCACCCACTGGAGAAGCTGAGGCAAGAGAATTACTTGAGCCCAAGAGTTTGAGGTTGCTGTGAGCTATGATGTGAGCTATGATGCCATGGCATTCTACCGAGGGCGACATAGTAAGACTCTGTCTCAAAAAATAAATAAATAAATACAATTAAACACATTTTAAAACAAGTAATAAATAAATTATAATATCAAAACAATGGCAGGCCATGTGCAGAGGCACACAATTATAATCCTACCACTTAGGGAGGCTGAGGGAAGATAATCACTTGAGACCAGAAGTTCAAGACCATCCTGAGCAACAACAGAGCAAGACCTCAACTCTACAAAAAAAAATTTTTTTTTGAGACAGAGTCTCACTATGTCACCCTCAGTAGAGTGCTATGGTGTCACAGCTCACAGCAACCTCCAACTCTTGGACTTAAGCGATTTTCTTGCCTCAGCCTCCCAAATAGCTGGGACTACAGGAGCCCGCCACAATGTCCACCTATTTTTTGTTGTGGTGGTTGTTTAGCTGGCCCAGGCTGGGTCCAAAACCACTGTGCTATGGATGCAGAGCCATCTACAAATTTTTTTTAAAAAAACCTTAGTCCTAGGCTGGGCGCCTGTAGCTTAGCGGCTAACTACATACACTGGAGCTGGCAGGTTCGAATCCAACCCGGGCCTGACAAATAACAATGACAACTACAACCAAAAGATAGCCAGGCGTTGTGGCAGGCATCTGTAGTCCCAGCTACTTGGGAGGATAAAGTAAGAGAATAGCTTAAGCCCAAGAGTTGGAGGTTGCTGCGAGCTGTGATACCATAGGACCTCTGCTGAGGGTGACATAGTGAGATTCTATCTCAAAAAAAACAAACAAAAAAAACAGGTGTCTCCTATGGCTCAGTGGATACAGCACTGGCCCCATATACTGAGGGTGGCAGGTTCAAACCTGGCCCCAACCAAACTGCAACAAAAAAAATATCCAGGCATTATGGCAGGCACCTGTAGTCCCAGCTACTAGGAGGCTGAGGCAAGAGAATTACCTAAGCCCTGGAGTTGGAGGTTGCTGTGAGCTGTGTGACACAACACCACGGAACTCTACTTAGGGCGATGTGTCTCTAAAACAAAAACCTTAGTCCCAGCTCGGCGCCCATAGCTCAGTGAGTAGAGGAGCCGGCCACATACACCAAAGCTGGCAGGTACGAGCCTGGCCCAGGCCTGCTAAACAACAAAAATAAATGCAACCAAAAATAGCTGGGCATTGTGGAGGGTGCCGATAGTCTCAGCTACTTGGGAGGCTGAGGCAAGAGAATCACTTAAGCCCAAGAGTTGGAGGTTGCTGTGAACTGTGACGCCACAGCACTCTACCGAGGGCGTCATAATGAAACTCTTTCTCAAAACAAACAAACAGAAAAAAAACTTGGTCCCAGCTAGTTAGGAGGCTGAGGTGGGAAGACCACTTGAGCCTAGGAGTTGAAGTTTATAGTAAACTACAATTGAGCCACTGCACAGGGAGACCCCATCTGTATAAAAAAAAAAAGAAAAGAAAAAAATAAAGATAGTTGGTGAATGGATGTTTGGAATGGAAGTGTGGAAAATGCTTCTTTAAGAGAAAGGGCCAAACTTTTGGCTTTGTTTACCTAACACTGGCTTGTTCTGAGGTTTTATTTATTTATTTAAAGACAGAGTCTCACTATGTCACCCTCAGTAGAATGCTGTCATATCACAGCTCACAGCAACCTCAAACTCTTGGGCTAAAGCGATTCTCTTGCCTCATCCTCCCAAGTAGCTGGGACTACAGGTGCCTGCCACAACACCCAGCTATTTTTTGTTGCAGTTGTCATTGTTGTTTAGCTGGTCCAGGCCGGGTTCGAACCTGCCAGCCTTGGTGTATGTGGCTGGCGCTGTACTACAGGCACCTCTTCTGAGATTTTAAAGAACACAACTTGTGGACTGAACCTATGATGTTGCCTGAACTACAGTAAAAACTCATTATGAGTAAATTTTCTCTTCTCTTTTCCTTTAATTCAGCGAATCTCAACCTGTGGGTCACGACCCCTTTTTAACAATGAAAATACACTGTGGCATTAGGAAGGTTGAGAACCACTGCTTTAACCGAAGGATTGCACCCATGTGAGGGCAATATGAACACTTTGGCTGGGGCTGGGTTTGAACATGCCACCTGTGGATATGGGGCCGGTGCCCTACTCCTTTGAGCCAGAGGCGCCACCCAAGGGCAATATGAACTCTTGATGCTCTAGTTCAGGTGTCAAAAAACTTTTTCTGGAAAGGACCAGGTAGACATTGCAGGCCATACAATCTGTTGCATAAATTCATCTCTGTTGTTGTACAGTGAAAACAGTCATAGACAATTTGTAAATGGGTTAAGTATTGCTGTGTTCTAATAAAACTATTTATGGGCAGTGCCTGTAACTCAGTGGTTAGGGCACCAGCCACATACACACCAAGGGTGTCGGGTTCCAACCCAGCCTGGGTCAGCTAAACAACAATGAAAACTGCAACAAAAAAATAGCTGGGGGTGGCGCCTGTGGCTCAGCGAGTAGGGCACCGGCCCCATATACCGGGGGCTGCGGGTTCAAACCCAGCCCTGCCGAACTGCATCAAAAATAGCCAGGCGTTGTGGCGGACGCCTGTAGTCTCAGCTATTGGGAGGCTGAGGCAAGAGAATCACCTGAGCCCAGGAGCTGGAGGTTGCTGTGAGCTGTGTGACGCCATGGCACTCTATGGAGGGCGATAAAGTGAGACTCTGTCTCTACAAAAAAAAAAAAAAAAAACAACAGCTGGGCGTTATGGTGAGTGCCTGTAGCCACAGCCAATTGGGAAGCTGAGGCAAGAGAATTACTTAAGCCCAAGAGTTGGAGGTTGCTGTGAGCTGTGACTCCACAGCCCTCTACCAAGGGCAACATAGTGAGACTGTCTCAAAAAAAACAAAACAGAACAAAACTTTATTTACAAGAAACAGGGAAAAGAAAAAATTTAGTCCTGCTCTAGATGAGGACTTCTTAAATATGGCTCTTCAAAAATACCCAACCAATTAAATCCCTTGCAATAGTGATTGAAATGTAGATCCCTGGACCCAACTTCAGACCTCCAGAACAAAGGTAGGTCCCAGGATCTGCATTTTAACAAATAACCTAGGGATAGTGATACATTCTAAAAATATGCAACCTTCCTCTCCATTTGTTCAGAAACAAGTCACATGGAACGCTTTAGACTCTCCAGCCCCATAGACCAGGTCCCAATTGCATATTCACATACCAAATGCCCAATGTCCTCACTATCCACCACCATTCATTCCAACAGCCACCTCTGACAGAGAAAGATTCCTGAGTTTCACATTTATTCATTCTCATTACCAGTCTTTTTATGTTAAGTATAATAATATGCCGAGTATGGAAGCTCAAACTCCAATACTTGATGTGCTAAGTACTGAGCATGCATTCCTACCATGTTGATGATGAATCAAAGGTAAAAGAAAAGCAGCCACTCTGGACACAGCTTTCATATCCAGAAACACAGATGCTATGACCAAGAGAAATGCTTTAGAAACGTGGAAAGCACCATGTGTTACCGACATGACTGTTCTCCCTGAGGTCGTGCCCTGACCTCTAACATAGGAACTTTTTCCTTCTCTGCAAAGGATGGGAAAGAGTCTACTATTCTTTTACTCCCTAATTCTACTATTCTTTCACTCCCTCGTTTGCTTTTCCCCAACAGAGAACTTGGTCTAACACTAAGACTGGCATTTTAAACATTACTGCTGATGGGTGGCCTATTTCTCTCCTTTTCTTTTTTTTTTTTTTTTTGCAGTTTTTGGCCAGGGCTGGGTTTGAACCCACCACCTTTGGACCTCTGGCATATGGGGCCAGTGCCCTACTCCTTTTAGCCACAGGGGCTGCCCTCTCTCCTTCTCCAAGGCTGGCCAGTACTCCCAAAAAACCCCAGCCCATATCCCTTCAGTTCCCATTTTTTCAGGCAGTAGATCTGCCTGGTCACAAGGAATGGTCAAGGCTAGGTCAGGAAGTTCACCAAACTCTTGGCCATCTTCTGCCTGGATCTGATGAGGTGGGGGGCAAGGAACAAAATTACCCCTCCTCGAAATGAGATCTCAAGCCCTAGGCTTCGGGGAAGGCAGTAAGAAGCACCAGACTTGGCAGCAGAGTAAGGTGCAATCTCCAACCCAGTGCTAAGATCAAAGCCCACACTGAGGAGAAACCCTTAACTTGTCTAGAATCAGTAGAGAAGGTTCTGATTATTTTTTTTTCTTTTTTAATTGAGATAGAGTCTCACTTTGTCACCCTTGTGGAGTCATTATATGACATTATGTCACATTTATTTATTTTAACACTAGCACTCTGGGAGGCCAAAGTGGGAGGATTGTTTGAAATCAGGAGGTTTTGGCTCAGCGCCCGTGGCTCAGCGGGCTAAGGCACCAGCCACGTACACCTGAGCTGGCGGGTTCAAATCCAGCCCAAGCCTGCCAAACAACAATGACGGCTGCAACCAAAAAATGGCCAGGCGTTGTGGCGGGCGCCTGCAGTCCCAGCTACTTGGGAGGTGGAGGCAAGCGACTCGCTTGAGCCCAGGAATTGGAGGTTGCTGTGAGCTGTGATGCCACGGCACTCTCTCCAGGGTGTCAGCTTAAGACTCTGTCTCAAAAAAAAAAAAGAAATCAGGTTTTTATTTTTCCTTCACCAGCATGCCCTGGTGTCATAGCCCACAGCATCATAGCTCACAGCAACCTCAAACTTGGGCTGAAGCAATTCTCTTGCCTCAGTCTCCCTAGTAGGTGGGATTGCAGGCTCCCACCACAGCGCCCAGCTGTTCATTTGCTCCTTTGTTTGTCTGTTTGTTTGTTTTAGCAAGAATGGGCCAGGTTCAAACTCACCAGCCCCAATGGATGTGGCAGTACCCTAACCATTTAGTTACAGATGCCCAGCCCAGTTTTGATTAATTAACATCTACCAAGCAGGTCTGATTCTATAAATTCTCAATAAAACATTCTGAAATGCTGCCATAGCCCCTCAGAGAAGGGATTTAGGATCCCAATATTTCCTTCTTCCTTCCTTTGCGAAGTTCTGTATGATCCAAACAGGAAATCCCAGCCTTAGACCATGCTCACATGTGCATGGGACACATATGCACTCAGGGGTCCTCACCATGCACTCCTAAACTATTTCCCTTATCTGTGAAAAGAAAGGAAGCAGGAAAAAGAAAATACATATATATATTTACCAGCTTCTGTCCCACAATATTGTAGTGGCTGAAGGATTGGATGAGTGCCAAAAAGCAGACTTTACACTTAGCTAGAAAACAAAATAAAATGATTTTTAATAAAACCTCTGTTTATAACCAGTCTCATAAACTTCATACCACTGCAAGCAAAAGCACTGAGGCAGATCTAGAGACCCAGAGGCCTTGCACCCTGACATTCACAATTTGATTCTAAGATGAACTTTTTTCTTATTTAAATTATGCCTCATTTCACTGATTCTGAAACATATTTCTGTCTGATATATCACTAGGTAGTTAATTTTGTTCTATTGTAAATATGGTAAATTGTTGTCTTTTTTTAATTGTCTTTTTTTCTGTTTACTGTTGGGGTATATAGGAATACAACCAATTTTCTACCTTCTTTTTTAAACTTTCAAGTTTTTATTTTTAGTATTTATGGGTAAAACCAGTCTTATATCCAATAGGAAATAAGAAAAGTATAAAGGAGCTCCAGCTATCTGACTGAACCTTATTAAATCTAATATAATTTATCTGTAGATTCTCTTGCTGCTCCTAATGGTGACCATAGGAGCAGCATATCATCTGAAAGAAAAAATCACTTTTGGGTGGCACCTGTAGATCAGTGGGTAGGGTGCCAGCCCTATATACCGAGGATGGCAGGTTCAAACCTGGCCCCCGCCAAACTGCAACAAAAAAATAGCCAGGCGTTGTGGCAGGCGCCTATAGTCCCAGCTACTCGGGAGGCTGAGGCAGAATTGCCTAAGACCAGGAGTTAGAGGTTGCTATGAGCTGTGTGACGCCACGGCCCTCTACTGAGGGCGATAGAGTGAGACTCTGTCTCTACAAAAAAAAAAAAAAAAATCACGTTCAACGCTGTAAAGGTCTAGCTCATACCCCAGCCTGCCAAAGTCAATGCTTAAGAAGAATCCATTGATAAATCAGTCTTTTTTTCATTTGGCTATTTTCTTTTTCTAATCTGTTTCCATATGTAAACTGTAGCGGGCATGACACACATACACACACACACACCCCACCCCCACCTGAGAGAAAGAGTCTCGTTCTGTTGCCTGTTCTAGAGTGTCATAGCCTCAGGCTAGCTGGCTAGCTCACGGCAACCTCAAACCCCAAGGTTCAAGCAATCCTCCTGCCTCAGCCTCCCAAATAGCTGGGACTACAGACACATGCTACCATACCTGACTAATTTTTCTATTTTTAGTAGAAATAAGGTCTCCCTTTTGCTCAGACTGGTCTTAAATTCCAGACTTCAGGCCAGACATGGTGGCTCACCCCTATAATCCTAGCACTCCAGGAGGCCAAGGCGGGTGGACTGCCTGAGCTCACGGGTTCAAGACCAGCTTGAGCAAGAGCAAGACCCCGTCCCTAAAAATAGCTAGGCATTATGGTGGGTGCCTATAGTCCCACCTTCTTGGGAGGCTGAGGCAAGAGAATCGCTTCAGCCCAAGACTTTGAGGTTGCTGTGGGCTATGACACCAGGGCACTCTACCCTGGGTGAAGAAAAAAAAAAAATCTCCTGATTTCAAACAATCCTCCCACTTTGGCCTCCCAGAGTGCTAGGATTATAGGTATGAGCCACCATGCCTGGCCAATCATGTTCTTTAGGAAATAGCTGTTAACACAGCCAAGTGTCAATAGGATCGAGTGCCCAAAGAGCTCAAGATACATAAGACTAAGGAGCAACTAAATCAGGAAGCCACAGTGAGGCAATGGCTGCACAGGGGGTAGGGAAGGGGAAGGTAGAACACAGAAACGGTGAGCACATGTTACTCTTTGGCAGGGCTAGAGAAGGTACAGGATGGTCTAGCAATCTTTTACCTAATAAAATAGCTCCCTGATTACCCAAACACAAAGCCTTGACTAGTAAATGCTATTCTCATTGCTTCCTAAAACAGTTTGGTTTTTGTTGGTAATTGTTTGTTTTTTGCTTTGGGTTTCTTGTCTACTGCATCAATGAGTCCCATACCTCTGAGGTAGAAGGAGAGAAAGTGGTGCACAAGGAAACTGCCATCTGTCTTTGCATCACAGAGTAGAGTCAGTTTCCCCTAAAAGTGACAAGGAACACAAAAAGATTAATTAAATTCCATGAAAAAAGGTCAACTTTGTGCAGAAATCTAATCGATCTGTCCACCCCAAATTTCTGCAACTATAGAGAATAATGTTTAATGATAAATATGCTATGTTTATCTAAAAAAGAAGAAAATAAATCAAAATTATGGAAAAATTAATTACTAAAGTAATAAGGACTAAACTACTCATGTTATGTAAGCATACCTCAGCCTTCACTTTCTCAAGGCAAAACAGAATAAAATTTCTTCTCTTCCTCACTCATCTTAGTAATCTTACCTTAGGGAGAATTAGAGCTTGAACAAGAGCTTGAACAAGGCTGCTTTTACCATCAGATGATAATAAAATTAGGCTGCCAAGATTGGAAAGGACCTTCAAAAAAGATCTTCTGATCTAACTTCCTATTTCTAATTGGGATGCCAATTCTGTGTCCTGTAGGGTAGGTGAGAGGGGAGCAAGTAGTTGTTGATGGAGACCTCCAATAGCAAAGTGTTCCCATTGCCCCTGTTTACCGTCAGAGCTTTGATCATGAAGAGATCTGGTTGTCTCTGCAGTGCCTGGTTGCTCTGCTCCAGAGCAACTTCTGTCGGTGACAGGGAAGGTCAGGATCAAGAGGTACCATACATGCCACCTCCTTGCCATGTGACCTGAGGCAAATACCTAATTTCTCTGGGCTTTAGTTTTTTTTCACTTATAAGATATGAAAGATCACACTATCAGACCTTGAGAGTTTACTACCAGTGCTCTCATTCCCTAGTGCCCACTTGAATCCTCCATTCCCTCATTTAGGGAGCTTTGAAAATGCCAGTAGTAATTGGCAAAGTAACCAGAGCCATCTGGAGGCTTGGACAGACTACTGGGCGACTACTATAAAATCCACAAAGATCTACTGAGAGTTACGATTTGCCTGGCACTACGAAGTCATAAAAAGGCTTTACACACATGTATCCTGGCTTTCTGAAGAAGCCCATCATTTCATTAGGCAGACAAAAGTTATGATATAAAACAAGATATGTCCGTAAAAGAGGTGACCCCTGTGTTAAAATGCGAAAGATTTCGAGTTGTCTCAGAGTATGAGAAGAAGTGAAGAAAACAGTGGCCGGACTTGATGCAATCCAATGTAGGTTGCTTACATCTTCCTACAACTCAATTGGAGACCTCGAGGAGGAAGTGTAAGAGGATGCATTCAAGACATGCTCAGTTAAGAAGCTGTTCCCACTAGAACCGCGGAGAACCGAACTTTCTTTAGGGTCACTTCCCTAACCACTTCTGAGCTCCTAGAACCCACACCCCCTATACCAGTGAGCAAGCACAAGGTTCCCCAACACGCGACTGTGAATGTAACCCAACTAAATTGTGGGACATGCTTCCCAGGAACTTTTAAAAACACGCACGGCTTCTGACACGGGTCCGTCCAGAAGCCCACCTTCAGCAGGCCTAAGTCGCCGTCTCCAGGTCCAGCCCGAGGTCAGCCCTCTCCGAACTATAACTCCCAGGAGCCAACTGCCCGAGGTGGTCGCGCTTTCCCAACCCGGTCACGTGCGCTGTGTCCCGGATGCAGTCTGCAGCTACGCTCCCAGGACTGCCCCCTTCCTGACCACGCCACATCTTACCTGCTCCGCCCTGTCCGGGGACATGTCGAGAAGGTTATTGAGTTCCGGGAACATTCCGAGCTGTGGGAACCAGCACTCTGGATGAGAAGCTGAGGTGCCACAAAGACAACGGAGCCCGCAGACTACGTACACTCACACCAGGAGCGCGCGAAGGGGCGCGCATGCGCAATGCCACTTCTGGGAGCATGCGGTGGCCAATCAGGCGCCTCGATGATGCTGCTGCCAGCGCACGCGCGTCAATGCTTATCGCGTCCGGGGTGACCGGGAGCGGTTACCACCCCGCGGCCCAAACCAGGCTAGTTCCTTGCGGATCCGCTTGGCTTCTGATCCCTGCTAGTGGCTCCCAGTGACCCACGTAACGGGGTCTTCTTCTTCCCTTAACCTTGATCTCTGCTCAGTCTTAGGCTTCCATCCCTCCACAAAGTTGGGTCGAACGCCTTGTGTGTGTCCCGCAGTGCTAGGAGCTTGGGCTCGTCGGCGAAGGACACGGGCAAAGATGCCCGTCCTCACAGAAGCAGAAAACAAGCATAATAGACCCAGAGTGTATCTTGAAAAGTTATATAGGGAAAAGCAAAGGCATGAAGGAGTAAATGGGGCTAGAGAAAGGTTTCAGAATTAAAGAGGCTATCCCACCTCTCAAGCAAGTGTGATTGAAACATGCCATGTATTCCCCTCATTGGGGCCTGTGTGCTTTTTCGTTCCTAGCATGATTCATTTCCTACATATTCAGCCAATTAAAAATTCCACCACTTTAGGGCTCGGCGCCTGTGGCTCAACCGGCCAAAGCGCCAGCCACGTCCATCTGAGTTGGCGGGTTCGAATCCAGCCCTGCCCGCCAAACAACAATGACAGCTGCAACCAAAAAATGACCAGGCATTGTGGCGGGTGCCTGTAGTCCCAGCTACTTGGGAGGCGGAGGCAAGAGACTCACTTGAGCCCAGGAATTGGAGGTTGCTGTGAGCTGTGATGCCACTGCACTCTCTAGTGACAGCTAAAAAAAAAAAATTCCACCACTTGGCTTGGCTCCCGTAGCACAGTGGTTACCACGCCGGCCACATACACAGTCTGGCGGGTTCGAGCCTCGCCTGGGCCTGCTAAACAACAATGACAAGTACAACCAAAAAATTGCTGGGCGTTGTGGTGGGCGCCTGTAGTCCCAGCTACTCTAGAGGCTGAGGCAAGAGAATTGCTTAAGCCCAAGAGTTTGAGGTTGCTGTGATCTGTGACACCATAGCACTCTACCAAGGGAAACAAACAAAACTGTCTCATAAAAAAAAAAAAAAATTCCACCACTTCCCTTAGGTCTTTGCTCAGATGTCAATTTTTCTATGAGACCTTCCCTGAGTACCCCATTGAAATCACAAACCGTCCCCAACACTTCTTTTTCCTTGCTTTTATTTTTTCCGTAACATTTATCTCTATACTGTGTACAGTTTTGTTCTAGCTCAATCAGTCTCCTGTCACCAAGGACAATCATGTAATTCCACCAAAGTCAAGTTACTCATTGCAGTGAAGGAGATAGGACCCCAGTGGAGTCCTGAGGCCTATCACTAACGGAAAAGAGTTTGTTATATGATATAGGAAAAGGTGGAGTTCAGGTGAAATTTAAATGAATTGGTGTTTTGATAGACACAAAGCAAAGCACAGCTGTGTGTAAAGGGGTCATAATCTGGCCTGGACTGCAAAGTCAACCCAGGGTCCTATTTCTGTAGAAAGTACAAGGTTAAAATAGACATGGAATGTAGTCGCTTATCTGAAGTTTTGCACCTGTTATGGAAATTGAGGCTGCTTCTACGTGTCAAAGTGACTTTGATCCTGCACACTGGAATGGGATGTTTTATGCTTACTGATATGTGAGAAAGAGAAAAACAGCCACTGACATCCAAAAGCTATCCTGGCACAGACAGCTAGGTCTTGGTATTCTCCTTTTGAGCATAAACAAGTTCACAAAACCTCAACAGACTGATTGTGATGGATCAAAACAAAATTAGACTACTCTGTAATCTTGTTAAACATAAAACATGAATGTTGCCCAAGCCACAAACTACCAAACATCTCATTTCCTAGGTATTAAAAGAACTGCTTTTTTACCAATCGTAGGTTTAACCTGATACTTTATCACATGCATACTTTGAAACATATCTCCCTATAGGTAAGATTTATTAAAACTCGGGTGCAGTGGCTCCTGCCTGTAATCTTAGCATTCTAGGAGGCCAAGGCAGGTGGATTGCTTGAGCTCAGGAATTCGAGACCAGCCTGAGCCAAGAGTGAGACCCTTCTCTACTAAAAATAGAAAAACTAGCCAGGCATTGTAGAGGCACCTGTAGTCGCAACTACTTGGGAGGCTGAGGCAAGAGGATAACTTGTGCCCAACAGTTTGAGGTTGCTGTGAGCTATGACACCATGGCATTCTACCCAGGGTGACAGAGTATAACTCCGTCTCAAAACAAGAAAAGATTTATTAAATTGCCCAGTCATAGAATTAATCCCACTTTCTGACATTCCCAAGCAAAACTGATTCCTTAAATCCTGGGAATCACCTCATAAGCCCAAATCCTATAATTCTTTCTTTCTTTTTTTGAGACAGAGCCTCAAGCTATCACCCTGGAGAGAGTGCTGTGGCATCACAGCTCACAACAACCGCCAATTCCTGGGCTCAAGCGAGTCTCCTGCCTCTGCCTCCCAAGTAGCTGGGACTACAGGTGCCCGCCACAACGCCCGGCCATTTTTTGGTTGCAGCCATCACTGTTGGGTGGACCCGGGCTGGATTTAAACCCGCCAGCTCAGGTATACATGGCTGGCGCCTTAGCTCATTGAGCCACAGGCACTGAGCCCTATAATTATTTCCTAACACACTCTTCCCCACCCCCAACACACTCCTAATGAGTCACCCCATGATTCCCTATGGTGTGAATTCTCCCTCACAGCAAGGAGTAAGAAACTCAAAATTTTCCACAACAGGTTTGTTCCTAGTGGTTGTTGCCTGAAGTAATTGACATATGATTTCAAAGAAAAAAATTCTGTTCTTAGAGAACAGAGGTTTTTAGTAAGAAAACAGTAGTCACTCAAAGAAAGGGATTGTTATGAGACTACAGCTGGAACATCTCCTTGAGAGAAATGTTGTTTGTTGTTAAAGCTAGCTTTATCTGTGTTGATGAATAGCAGGACAGGTTTTTATACTCTGAGCTAATTTTACCTTTCTTACTTTTTAAATTTATCTTAGCCTTCATACTATAAGGCAGGAAGACTGGGAATTTTGCCTGGCTTATTTACTGATAGTTCCTCTGTGGCAAAAAGAATGGCAGGCACATGGCAGGTGCTCATTTAGAAGGATGATGTGTGTATTTTTTTCTGAAACTTGCTTTATTTTTTTTCAATATTATGTGGTAAAAATGATTCATGTGGAGTTGTGTAAATGGGGATTATTTATTTTCATTGTTATATTTCATTTATCCATGCTCCTGTCAAACATTGCACTGCATCCAGATTTTTCCTATTATGAAGCAAAACTGCCGTAAATATTCTTATATTAAATACATAAAGTTTAGTGTGCATGTGCAAGTTTGTCCCAAGGGAATAAAACCAGAAATGGAAAAGCTGCACATCTTCAACTTTACTCCATAGTACCAAATTATTTTCTAAAATGATTGTAACATTTTACATTCCCGTCAGCAACGTAGAAGAGTTGCAATTCCTTGACAATGCTCGGTATGGTCAATCAAATGGCCAATGGCTACAAATTTTAGCCTTCTAATGGGTGTGTACTGATATCACATAGTGCTTTCAATTTATATTTCTCTAGTAATGAATGATCTTGAGCATCTTTTCATGTGCTTATTTGCCATGCACATGACTTTAGTGAAGTGTTTGTCTAAAATTTTTTTTCTTTTTTAAAAACTGAGTTGCTAGCCGGGTGTGGTGGCTCATGCCTATAATTCTAGCACTCTGGGAGACCAAGGTGGGTGGAATGCCTGAACTCACAGGTTCAAGACCAGCCTGACCAAGAGCGAGACCCCGTCTCTCTCTCTTTTTTTTTTTTTCTTTTTAACAGAGCCTCAAGCTGTCACCCTGGATAGAGCGCTGTGGCATCACAGCTCACAGCAACCTCCAATTCCTGGCTCGAGGGAGTCTCTTGCCTCAGCCTCCCAAGTAGTTGGGACTACAGGCACCCGCCACACGCCCAGCCATTTTTTTTTTTTTTTTTGGTTGCAACAGTCATTGTTGTTTGGCGGGCCTGGGCTGGATTCGAACCCGCCAGCTCAGGTGTACGCGGCTGGTGCCTTAGCCCATTGAGCCACAGGCACCGAGCCGAGACCCGGTCTCTAATGGTGGGCGCCTATAGTCCCAGCTACGTGGGAGGCTGAGGCAAGAGAATCACTTGAGCCCAAGAGTTTGAGGTTGCTGTGAGCTGTGACGTAACAGCACTCTACTGAAGATGACAAAGTGAGACTCTATCTCAAAACATACAAACAAAAACTGAGTTGCTTTTTTTCTTATTATTGAGTTTCAAGAGTGCTTTCTATATTCTAAATACAAGTTCTTTATTAGATATTTGCTTCTCAAAGATTTTCTCCACATCTGTGATTTGTCTTTTGTTTCTCATAATAGTGTCTTGAAAAACAGTTTTAAATTGTGAGAAAGCTCAATTTATCAATTTGAAATTTTGTGGATTGTCTAAGAAAATATGAGCAAACACAAGACCAAAAAAAGTTTTTTCCTATGTTTTTTTCTAGACATTTTATAATTTTAGATTTTACATTTAGGTCTATGATACTTAATTTTGTATAAAGTATAAATAAAAGTCTTCTTTCCTTTCTTCTTTTACTTGTACATGTATATATGTAACTGTTTCTGCACTTTTTAGACTTTTCTTTTTTTTTTTTTTTTTTTGAGGCAGATTCTCACTCTGTGGCCCTGGGTAGAGTTCCGTGGCATCATAGCTCATAGCAACCTCAATCTTTTGGGTTTAAAAGATCCTCTTGCCTCGACCTAGCTGGGATTATAGGTGCCATAGCACCAGACAGGTTTTTCTATTTTTAGTAGAAATTAGGTCTCACTCTTGCTTAAGCTGGTCTCAAACTCCTGGGCTCAAGTAATCCATCCACCTCAGCCACCCAAAGTGCTAGGATTACAGGCATGAGCCACCGCACCCAGTCAACTATTTCTTTCTTCATCTTTATACCATTGTAAAAAAATCTGTAAGTGAGTGGGTTTACTTCTAAACTCTATTTTGTTCCATTGATCTATTTCTCTGTCTTTACACCAATATCATGCTGTTTTATTTTTTTTGTTTTTTATTATTATGACTTTTTTTGTAGAGACAGTCTCACTTTATCGCCCTCGGTAGAGTGCCGTGGTATCATACAGCTCACAGCAACCTCCAATTCCTGGGCTTAGGTCATTTTCTTGCCTCAGCCTCTCGAATAGCTGGGACTACAGGCGCCCACCACCACGCCTGGCTCTTTTTTTGTTTTGCAATTCAGCCAAGGCCGGGTTTGAACCCGCCACCTTCGGTATTTGGGACCGGCGCCCTACTCAATGAGCCACAGGCGCCGCCGCCATGCTGTTTTATTTTTATTTTTATTTTTTTTCTAGACAGGGTCTCACTATGTCGCATCATAGCTCACAGCAACCTCAAACTTTTGGGCTTAAGCAATTCTCTTGCCTCAGCCTCACAAGTAGCTGGGACTACAAGTGCTATCACAACTCCTGGCTATTTTTTGTTGCAATTGTTTTACTGGCCTGTGCTGGGTTCAAACCCTCCACCCTCATTGTGGTTGGCACCATAACCACTGTGCTACGGTGCCAAGCCCAATATCATGCTGTTTTAATTAATGTAGTTTTACAATAAATTCTTGAAGTCAAGTAACATTAACCCTCCACTTGTCCTTTTTATTTTCAAAGTTGTTTTGGACATTCTAAAGTTGTATTTCTATATGAATTTTATTTATTAATTTATTTTGAGACAGAGTCTCACTTTGTTCCCTCAGTAGAGTGCCATGGCGGCACAACTCACAGCATTCTCAAACTCATAATTCTCTTGCCTCAGCCTCCCAAATAGCTGGGACTACAGGCACCTGCCACAATGCCTGGCTGTTTTTTAGAGACGGATTCTCACTCTTGCTTAGGCTAGTTCTTGTCCTCCCAGAGTGCTAAGATTACACATCTAAGCCACATTGCCCGGCCTTATTTATTTATTTTTTTGAAGCTAATCTTTCCATGTAAATTTTAGACACAACTTGTCAATTTCTACACAAAAAAACCTAGCCTGCTGGAATTTTGATTGGGATGGCACTGAATCTGTAGATGAATTTGGAGATACTTGACATGTAAACAATACTGCAGGGGTCCTCAAACTACAGTCCCGCAGGCCACATGTGGCGGTGTGAATTGTATTTGTTCCTGTTTTGTTTTTTACTTCAAAATAAGATATGTGCAGTGTGCATAGGAATATGTTCATAGTTTTTTTTTATTTTTTATTTTATTTATTTTTTTATTTTTTTGAGACAGAGCCTCAAGCTGTCACCCTGGATAGAGTGCTGTGACATCACAGCTCACAGCAACCTCCAATTCCTGGGCTTAAGCGGGTCTCCTGCCTCTGCCTCCCAAGTAGCTGGGACTACAGGTGCCCGCCACAACGCCCGGCCATTTTTTTGGTTGCAGCCACCATTGTTGTTTGGTGGGCCTGAACTGGATTCGAACCCGCCAGCTCAGGTGTATGTGGCTGGCGCCTTAGCCTGTTGAGCCACAGGCGCCAAGCCAGTTTTTTTTATTTTTTTTAACTATAGTCTGGCCCTCCAATGGTCTGAGGGACAGTGAATTGGCCCGCTGTTTAAAAAATTTGAGGACGCCTGATACAGAGTCTAGGTTGGCACCTGTAGCTCAGCAGCTAGGGTGCTAGCCACATATACCAGAGCTGGTGGGTTAGAATCTAGCCTAGGCCTGCCAAACAACAATGACAACCACAAACAAAAAAATACCTGGCTTGGTGCCTGTGGCTCAAGCGGCTAAGGAACCAGCCAGGTACACCTGAGCTGGCAGGTTCAAATCCAGCCTGGGCCCGCCAAACAACAATGACGGCTGCAACCAAAAAATGGCCGGGCGTTGTGGCTGGCATCTGTAGTCCCAGCTACTTGGGAGGCGGAGGCAGGAAACTCACTTGAGCCAGGAATTGGAGGTTGTTGTGAGCTGTGATGAGCACTCTATCCAGGGTGACAGCTTGAGGCTCTGTCTCAAAAAAAAAATACCCAGGTGTTGTGGCGAGTGCCTGTAGTCCCAGCTACTTGGGAGGGAGAGGCAAGAGAATCACTTAAGCCCAAGAGTTTGAGGTTGCTGTGAGCTTGTGATGCCATAGCACTCAAATGAGGACAAAGTGAGACTCTGTCTCAAAAAAAAAAAAAAAAAAATCAAGTGTATTTTTTTCTTTTTTTTATCGTTGTTGTTGCAGTTTGGCTGGGGCCAGGTTCGAACCTTCCACTTCGGTATATGGGGTCAGCGCCCTACTTACTGAGCCACAGGCACTGCCCATGTATTTCTTTCTTTTTTGGGGGGTGGGGTGGGGCTGGGTTTAAACCCACCACCTCCAGCATATGGGGCCGGCGCCCTCACCACTGAGCCACAGGTGCCGCCCCCCCCCACAAAAAACCCATGTATTTCTATATATTGGCCACAAAGAGAAATTGAAAATTTAAGAATACCATTTACGATAGCATAAAAGTATGAAGTATTTAGGATAAATCTGACAAAAGTTGTAAAAGACATGACTACTGGAAAGTTCAGAATATTACTTAGAGAAATTAAAGACCCAAATAAATGGAGAGATGAAATTTGCAGTCACCCTAGGTAGAGTGCAATGGCATCATAGCTCACAGCAACCTCCAATTCTTGGGCTCAAAGCAATCCTCTTGCCTCAGTTTTACTATTTTTAGTGGAGATGGGGTCTCGCTGTTTGCTCAGGCTGGTCTTAAACTTGGGAGCTCAAGCAATCCACCTGCCTCAGCCTCCCAGAGTGCTAGGGTTACAGGCATGAGCCACCATACTTAGCCAAAATACAGTTGATTTTAGTATATTGTTCTTATCCTGCAAACTTGCCAAACTTGATTATTAATTCTAGTAGCCTCTTGATGACGCCTTTGGATTTTCTGTGTAAATGATTATATTGTGCATGAATAAAAATAGTTTTGCTTCGGGCAGTGCCTGTGGGTCAGTGAGTAGGGCGCAGGCCCCATATACCGAGGATGGCGGGTTTGGAACCCTGCCAGGCCAAACTGCAACAAAAAAAATAGCCTATAGTCCCAGCTACTCGGAGGCTGAGGCAAGGGAATCACCTAAGCTCAAGAGCTGGAGGTTACTGTGAGCTATATTAATGCAGGACAGGGCTGCCCTACAACCGCAGCCTTGGCCCTGACGGTGCTGATGTGGCGGATGGAGGAACCAGCTTGCCGGGAGGGCCAGACGCATGTGCGGAAGACACTGGCACCTTGCTGTCTCCTTCCAGAGCTCTTCTGGGTAGTCCATTTCATGGATGGAGTCTTGCTGTCTCTTCCTCCTGCACATCTGACTGGTCAATATCATGTCAGTTTCCAGGGCCTGGGTCTTCATTGGACAGTTGGCTGTAACTGATGAAGACCCACGCCCTAAGAAGTTCCGGCAAAACAACTCCCTGGGACTATATAAACCCCTGAGCAAAGCGCTCAGGAGCAGACTTCCGCTGGATCTTGGAGAGGGAACAGGAGAGTTTGTACCCCTCCAGGGTCCTCTTTGCCTGGAGGTTTGGTTTTTTCCCCTTGTAATTCTTCTTTCTTGTAAATAAATCCTGACTTACCACCACTCTTGTGGTAGGTCGATTCCTTCTTCGAATCCCCGATACCAAGAGCCTGAAATTCCGGTCTCACTATGATGCCACAGCGCTCTACCAAGGGCAACAAAGTGAGACCGTGTCTCTAAAAAAAAAAAAAAACTAGTTTTTCTTTTTTTTTTTTTCTTTTTAAGATAGAGTCTCATTCTGTTGCCCTTGGTAGAGTGCTGTGGCATCAGCCTAGCTCACAGCAACCTCTCACTCTTGGATTCAGGTGATCCTCATGCTTCAGCCTCCTGAGCAGCTGGGACTATAGGCTCCTGCCACAGTGCCCACTAATTTTTCTATTTTTAGTAGAGGTGAGGTCTCCCCCTTGTTCAGGCTGGTCTCCAACTCCTGGGCACAAGCAATCCTCCTGCCTCAGCTTCCCAGTCTGCTAGGATTACAGGTGTGACCCACCGCACTCAGCCAGTTCTTTTATTTTTTTGATATTCTTTTCCCCAGTCTTGGGCGGTTTCCTAGTATGCTGAATGCTTGAGGGTGACCCTCTGAGGTCTCCAGATTCTCTGTGCTTTATCCTATGAATTCTAGCCACTTTGGTCTCCCTGAGATCTTAGCTCCATCTTTTCAATTCGGGGAATATTTCAGGTTCCACCTTACTTCTTCCTTCCTGTTTGGAAACTGTGCCGGGGTGGGGTACCTGTAGCCTTACGATTTCAAGATTATGCTTTTGTAAGCACCAAAAGAGGCTAGAAAAGTTTCATCTTTCTCTGTCACACCCTTTTTAATAAAAGCATTTGTTCTGTAAAATTTAGATTCAGTTAAAAGGCTGCACTCGGATCTAGGAGGCCACTCGTTCTCCAGCCTTGCCAGATAACGTCCAAAGTCTTGAAAGATCTTGTTTTATACATTCATATATAAGTGAATTTATCTTCTTATTCTGTTTTGAGCAAGAAGATAAATCTAATGCTGGTTTATCTATCTGGGAATCAGAAATGGAAGTCTATGGATTATCTTTTTGTTTACGTTGTGTTTTAATAAAGTCTTTTTTCTTTTTTTAAGACAGAGTCTCACTTTGTTACCCTTGGTAGAGTGCCATGGCATCACAGTCACAGCAACCTCCAGCTCTTGGGCTTAGGCAATTCTCTTGCCTCAGCCTCCTGAATAGCCAGGACCCCATCACAACACCATCTATTTATTTATTTTTTTAAGAGACATAATCTCACTTTGTCACCCTCAGTAGACACCCAGCTATTTTTTGCTGTTTGGCCAGGGCCGGATTTGAACCCGCCACCCTTGGTATATAGGGCTGGCATGCTACTCAGTGAGCCACAGGCACTGCCCCCGGCTATTTTTGTTGTTGTTGCAGTTTGGCCAGCGCCGGGTTTGAACCTGCCACCCTTCGTATATGGGGCCGGCACCCTACTCGCTGAGCCACAGGTGCCGCCCAATGTTTTAATAAAGTCTTGCTTTGTGCCTAGGCTGGACGGAAGTAGCATGATAACAACATGATGATAACTCACTGTATCCTTGAACACCTGGGTTCAAGTGATTCTCCTGCCTCAGCCTCTTACTATTATTATTATTTTTTTGTAGAGACAGAGTCTCACTTTATCACCCTCTGTAGAGTGCTGGGGTGTCACACAGCTCACAGCAAACTCCAACTCCTGGGCTTAGGCTATTCTCTTGCCTTAGCCTCCAGAGTAGCTGGGACTACAGGCACCCACCACAACACCCGGCTATTTTTTTTGTTTGCTTCAGTTCGGCTGGGCCAGGTTTGAACCCGCCACCTTCGTTATATGGGGCCAGTGCCCTACTCGATGAGCCACAGGTGCCACCCTGCATCAGCCTCTTGAATAGCTTGAACTACAGGCATGCAACACTATGGGCAGCTGTTTTTTTTTTTTAATTATTATTTTACTTTTTGTAATGACAAGTTCTCACTATGTTGCCTAGTGTGATCTCTAACTCTGGGCTTCAAGTGGTCCTCTCTACTAGACGTCCCAAAGTGCTGGGATTATAGGCATGAGCTACTATGCCCTGGATTATTGTTTTGTCGTCGTTGTTGTTAAAAAAAATCATTTTCTTCATTAGTATAGTGGTAAGTAAAAAAAAATCATTTAATGTTTGGGCATCTGTTTTTAAATTTAAGATTAATATGAGGGTATAGACAATTAGGTTACATTGTGTGTAGAGACGAAGTTGTGCCAGATTATCTTTTGATAAACCAACATTTAGCAACATTTTCCTTTACTGCTTGAGCTTATTGACTCTTCTTTAAGATCTTTCTTATCTCAAATATTATAAAAATATTCTCCTATATTTTCTCAAAAAAGTGAAAAGTCTTTTCTTTTCACATTTAGGTCTTTAAGTGATCTGTAATTTTTGTGTGTGTGTTTGGTGCAAAATAAGGGATACAGATCAATTTTGGAATGAGCGTGTTGCATTTCAATTAGCTAGTAAATTTTTTTTTTTTTTGACAGAGTCTCACTCTGTTGCCCTGACTCGAGTGCTGCAGCACCTTGAAACTCTTGAGCTCAAGAGATCCTCTTGCTTTAGCCTCCCAAGTAGCTGGGATTCCAGGCACCTGACAATGCCTGGCTAGTTTTTTGTTTGTTTGTTTGTTTGTTTGTTGAGACAGCGTCTCAGTTTATCGCCCTCAGTAGACAGCGGTGGCGTCACAGCTCACAACAACCTCTAACTCCAGGGCTTTGGCGATTCTCTTGCCTCAGCCTCCCAAGTAGCTGGGACTATAGGCACTTGCCATAACACCTGGCTATTTTTTTTTTTTTTTGAGACAGAGCCTCAAGCTGTCACCCTGGATAGAGAGCAGTGCCATCACAGCTCACAGCAACCTCCAATTCCTGGGCTCAAGCGAGTCCCTTGCCTCCGCCTCCCAAGTAGCTGGGACTACAGGCGCCCGCCACAACGCCTGGCCATTTTTTGGTTGCAGCCATCATTGTTGTTTGGTGGGCCCGGGCTGGATTCGAACCCGCCAGCTCAGGTGTAC
>CAUYON010100656.1:0-15910 GCA_963573935.1 Arctocebus calabarensis | reverse complement strand
ACAGGCGCCTGCCACAACGCCCGGCCATTTTTTGGTTGCAGCCGTCATTGTTGTTTGGCGGGTCCTGGTGCTGGATTCGAACCCGCCAGCTCAGGTGTACGTGGCTGGCGCCTTAACCCGTTGAGCCACAGGCGCCGAGCCATGTTTTTCTATTTTCTGTAAAGACAGAGTCTCACTATGTTATCCAGGCTGGTCTTGAACTCTTGGCCTCAAATGATCCTAATACCTTGGCATCCCGAAGAAAAGGGAACTCCTATATACTGTTATGAGAATGTAAATTAATACAGCCGTTATAAAAAAAATAGATAAATTTTACAAAAGGTGGAAATGCCATTTGGTCTAAGAACACCAATACTGAGTATCCAAAGAAAAAGAATTTATATATCAAAAGAACCCTATACTCAAATGTTTGTTGTAGTACACTATTCATAATAGCAAAAATATAAAATCAATCTAAATGTCTATCAAAGGATGAATGTATAAAGAAAGTGTGGCATATACACACAATGGATTACTATTCAGCCATCAAAAAATAAAATCATGTCATTTGCAGCAACATGGATGGAACTCAGGTCATTATTTTAAGTAAAATATACCAGACACAAAAATACAAATATTTCTCACTTACATGTGGGAGCTAAAAAAATTGACCCCACGGAGGTAGAGAGTGGGAAGATAAATAGCAGAGATGGAGAAGGGTGAGGGAAGGAGAGAAGAGGGAGAATAAATGAAAGTGGGATAAAAGGCAAATAGACAGTAAGATGGAAGGAATAAATCCAATGTTTGAATTTAGTGGAGTAGAGTGACTATACTGAACAAAAATATTGTACTCAAGTGATGGACACCCTAAGCCTTGATCTTCATATAGACATGTGACAAAATTTCTGATATACCCCTTAAATTCATACCCCCCAAAAGCCATCAGGTCAATGTGGCTCATGTCTGTAATCCTAGCACTCTAGGAGGCCAAGTCAGGAGGGTTGCTTGAGCTCGGGAGTTGGAGACTAGCCTGAGCAAATCAAGACCCTGTCTCTGCTAAAAATAGAAAAATTAGCCAGATGTTGTGGTGGGCACCTGTTGTCCCAGCTACTTGGGAGGCTGAGGCAGGAAAATCACTTGAACCCAGGACTTTGGGGTTGCTGTGAGCTAGGCAGATGTCATGGCACTCTAGCCTAGGCAATAGAGTGAGACTCTATCTCAAAAAAGAAAAGAAAAGAAACCTGACTACCAGAGGTTTATGGCATGGTTTGTTCACTTGGTTAAACTTCTAACACCCTGATTTATAAAAATAAAGTCAACTTTAGAATTTTGTCTGAATAGTACCTCTCAGATAGGACCTGGCAACTCATTTGCTTTTCTTTTTCTTTTTTTTTTTTTTGAGACAGAGCCTCAAGCTGTCCCCCTGGATAGAGTGCCATGCTCACAGCGTCACAGCTCACAGCAACCTCCAATTCCTGGGCTCAAGTGAGTGTCCTGCCTCCGCCTCCCAAGTAGCTGGGACTACTGGTGCCCGCCACAACGCCCGGCCATTTTCTGGTTGCAGCCGTCAATGTTGTTTGGCGGGCCCGGGCTGGATTCGAACCCGTCAGTTCAGGTGTACGTGGCTGGCACCTTAGCCTGTTGAGCCACAGGCACGGAGCCAACTCATTTGCTTTGCAATAAGAAATGAGTTGGAGAAAACTACTAAATGCAGAACACAAATGTTTTCACACAGTAAATGAGAAAATCTCACGAATGTCACGAACTGATGGATGAGAATATCTCAGATTGTATATGAAGCCTTCACACTGTACTCCATGATTTTTTTTTGTACTCCATGATTGAACTAATGTACACAACTATGATTCAATAAAAAAAATATATTAAAAAAAAAGAAATGAGTTGAGAGGCTTTGGGGGCTCACGACTGTAATCCTAGTTCTCTGGGAGGCCAAGTTGGGAGGATCACTTGAACTCAGGAGTTGAAGACCAGGCCAACCAAGAGTGAGACCCCGTCTTTACTAAAAATAGAAAAACTAGACTGAGGTTGTGGCAGGCACCTTTTTCCCAGTTACTTGGGAAGCTGAGGCAAGAGAATCACTTGAGCCCAAGAACTGGAGGTTGCTGTGAGCTATGATGACACCATGGCACTCTACCTGGGGAAATAGAGTCTCACTCTGTCTCAAAAAAAAAAAGAAAGAAAGAAAAGAAAAAGATTTGGAATTTTTTCCTCTTAGGATTTTAGATTTGGGAGTCAGACATGCAAAGGTATAATAGCTTATGATCTTGGAGAAGCTATTTGAACCTCAATTTCTTCCCCTGTATAACAGAAAAACAAATAACTCCATTTAAGATTGTGAGAAATACATGTAAGTACATAAAATACATAGCCAGTTAGTACTGCTCATAGCAAGCTCTTCCTCCTTTTCCTCTTCCTAGATTAGATTAAGGAGTTATTAATAATAATCAAGTCACAAATGCCCAGGGCACCCACCTACACAGGAACGAACTTGACAAGCCAGCCTGGGTGCTAAAGTCCAAGCAGGCCTAGTGTGCTTTCTCTGGACAGTGTTGGCATTCCATCCAGGAAATGTGTGGCACATGTGTGGTGACAACACTGAGAAAGACAGACCATTACCAAGTCGAAGTTCCTGTCCTCTGGCAACACGTTCGCATACACACAAGTGGATTAAAGTCTTAGCCAAGTCTCCCGCTTTTCATTATGTGAATTCTGGCAACCAGTCAGAAAGTGACGGTCACATTCATTGACCCCTTGGAGACAATGTAAGTATATAGAAAAAAACTCTTGCATATACATATGTGTAAACCCTAATTTATTCATAGCTAAATATAAGCTCATACCATATATAGCTTTGTTTTTTTGAGATAGGGTCTCACTTTGCTGCCCAGGCAGGAGTGCAATGGCATAATCATAGCTCACTATAGCCCTGAACTCCTATGCTCAAGCAATCCTTCTGCCTCAGACTCCTGAGTAGCGGGACTATAGGCTGGCACCACCACAGCCAGCTAATTTGTTTAATTTTTTTCTTTTTTTTTTTTTAGACAGAGCCTCAAGCTGTCACCCTGGGTAGAGTGTCAAGGCATTACAGCTCACAGCAACCTCCAACTCCTGGGCTCAAGCGAGTCTCCTGCCTCTGCCTCCCAAGTAGCTGGGACTACAGGCACCCGTCACAATGCCCGGCCATTTTTGGTTGCAGCCGTCATTGTTGTTTGGCGGGCCCAGGCTGGATTCGAACCCGTCAGCTCAGGTGTACGTGGATGGCGCCTTAGCCCATTGAGCCACAGGTGCCAAGCCTAATTTTTTTCTTAAAGAAATGGGGTATCACTATGTTGCCCAAGCAAGTCTTGAACCCCTGGCCTCAAACAGCCCTCTTCAGCCTCCAAAAATGCTGGGATTATGGTGTAAGCCACCATTCCCAGCATATATAGCATATAGTTTAAGGAATAAGGAACAAAACTCAAATGTAAGTTTTTTGTTTTGTTTTTTGAAACAGTCTCAAGCTGTTGCCCTGGGTAGAGTGCTGTGGTGTCACAGCTCACAGCAACCTCAAACTCTTGGGCTCAAGTGATTCTCTTGCCTCAGCCTCCCAAATAGCTGGGACTACAGGTGCCCAACCCAACACCCAGCTATTTTTGTTGTTGTTGTTACAGTTGTCATTGTTGTACTAGCTGACCTGGGCCAGGTTCAAACCTGCCAGCCTCAGTGTATGTGACCACTGCCCTACCCACTGAGCTACGGGCACCACCCAAGTTTCCTTAATTTGTGTTTTTGATCATAATAAAATATATAATGAAAAAAGCTCTCATGGAGAAGGATCTGAAGCTTATTGATAAAACTGATGAGTTAAATCTCTTTGCCCTTCTACCCAATTGGTCAATACCTTATAATACAAATAAGTATGACAGTATTGTATAAAAGAAAATAAAAATCTCAGGACTGCTCCCAACTCTTTATGCAAAGGAAAGGTAAAGCCCTTGGGCACCTGCGAGTAACTGGCCCCACAGACCATTCATTGAGAAAATTCCTGGCTCGGCGCCTGTGGCTCAGCGACCTAAGGCGCCAGTCACGTACATCTGAGCTGGTGGGTTCGAATCCAGCCCGGGCCCGCCAATCAGCAATAATGGCTGCAACCAAACAATGGCTGGGCATTGTGGCAGGCGCCTGTAGTCCCAGTTTCTTGGGAGGCGGAGGCAGGTGACTCGTTTGAGTGCAGAAATTGAGGTTGCTGTGAGCTGTGATGCCACGGCACTCTCTCCAGAGCTTGAGGCTGTGTCTCAGAAAAAAAGAAAATTCCTTTCTGGCCTTCCACAAGGACATGCAAAATGTAACTTTAGGTCTGTAGGTAGCTTCTAAAACTAAAGTCTGTTTAGCTTAATGTTTAGCTTCTAAAACTAAAGTCTGTTCAAGGCCACGCATAGTAATGAATTACAAGTTTATCTTCCCAGGTACAGAACAGAGTTAAGACAGGATCAGACATTCTTTCATCTGTCAATGGAAAAGAACCCAACGCTTTAAAATAATTTAAAGATGTTTATTATAAGCCCAGTTTGAGTATGATGGCTCAGAGTCACACCCAAGAAGCCTAGAGCAAGTGGATTCCCTGTCATCGGGTTACAGTTTGGTTTTATACATTTCAGGGAGAGAGGTATTACATGCAAAGTCATAAATCTTTTTTTTTTTTTCTTTCAGACAGAGGCTCAAGCTGTCACCCTGGATAGAGTGCTATGGCATCACAGCTCACAGCAACCTCCAATTCCTGGGCTTAAGAGAGTCTCTTGCCTCCGCCTCCCAACTAGCTGGGACTACAGACGCCCGCACAACACCCAGCCTTTTTTTTTTTTTTTTTTGGTTGCAGCCGTCATTGTTGTTTGGCAGGCCTGGGCTGGATTTGAACCTGCCAGTTCAGGTGTACATGGCTGGCACCTTAGCCCGTTGAGCCACAGGCGCCAAGCCATAAAGTCATAATTCAATACATGGAAGGTTTATATTGGTTTGGTCCGAGAAGGCCTGATACCTCAAGTCAGGGGGCTTACAATTTACATAGGTTTAAAGATTCTTTGATTTGTAATTGGTTAAAGAAATAAAGCTTTGTTTAAAGGCTTGGGCTGTTTTTTTTTTTTTTTTTGGTAGAGACAGAGTCTCACTTTGGGGCCCTCGGTAGAGGGCTGTAGCATCACAGCTCACGGCAACCTCCAATTCCTGGGCTTAGGCGATTCTCTTGCCTCAGCCTCCCAAGTAGCTGGGACTACAGGCACCTGCCACAACACTCAGCTATTTTTCTGTTTTTGCAGTTCAGCCCGAGGCCAGGTTTAAACCCGCCACCTTCGGTATATGGGGCCAGCGCCCTACTCAATGAGCCACAGGTGCCGCCCTGATGTCAAGAGACTTTAACTGTCTTGGGCCTTGGTCCTTCCTGGTCCCTCCATCACCTTTCCCTTCTTCAGGCCACAGTGATTGTCACCTGTGCCTTGAGGATGACAAGTCTGCTTTCCTTCCCCTGGGGATTTAGAGAGACTTTTTTTTTTTTTGCAGTTTTTGGCCAGGGCTGGGTTTGACCCCCGGGGATTTAGGACTTGTGTTCCATTGAGAAGGGTCCAGCCAGGTGTTTGTCTTCTCTTCCATAGCTGAGCCAGTAGGGGAGGCTTTCTGTGGTTCTGCCTCCGGTCTTCCGCATGAGTAGCCAGGGGAGGTTCTTTGAGAGCCCTTATGTCTGTGGCTCCCAAGGGTTCTTTAGTGATTTATTAAGGGATCCTCATTGCCCCCTGTGTGGTGTCCCATCTTCCTTCCTCTGCTCTGGATGCATCAGTACACTTGTTTTAGCCCCTGGCTCTGTAGGTCAATCAGCTGCTCTGGGATGCGATTTGAGAAAAGGAAGGTTTGTGTAGCACCTGCCTTTTTCTTGTTGGGGTGGACATGATCCTCTGTCCAGCGTCTACCTCCTGGGGGAAGCAAGTTGATATATAATTAATGATAGCCTAATATATTATTTTACATAATATGTAATAATAAAAGGGATACAGGATTTGCAAGTGGATTGGCCAAGGCAGCCACATGGCATTGCAGCACATTGGGACTTGTGAGCATCTGCTGGTCATGCTGAGAAGCCCGTCAGTACCTGTGATGACCAGGTGTGTTCTGGGTGGGAGATGTCTGCCTAGGGCAACAACAGTATGCTGCAGGGTAGCAGTCTGGTGACAGACACAAGGGCTTTGGTGCTGATGTGGGAAAAGGGGAAGATGTGGAATCCCGGAGAGGCAGATCCTAAAGGCCCACCAGCTGCATGAGGAGGGGTTTGTTCTAGAAGGAAAGAGGATTTGTCTGGATGGAAAGGCCTGGCAGAGGGCAGAGGACCCACCTGAGTCCTGGAGAGCAGTGGGGTGTCTTCCTGTTGAGGGAGAGGATGAAGCTTGTGGTGGGTACGGTGAAGCAGGTTGACTAGGCCTGGAATGGGACCCAGCCATGGCCCCCGGGAGTCCCTTGCTCTCGTGTTACCTCTGGGCAGTGAGTGTCCTTGAGGAGGTCTCCCCCCACACCTCTCTCCCAGGTGAGTTTCCAAGGGGCCAGCTGTAGTTTCTGGTGCATCCCTGCTTGGGCAAGAAGTATGAGCATTCAGTATGTCTTAAGTCTTTCCACCGTCACCATTTCTTGGGAGTCAGCAGACATCACAGATCAAACCAAGCACATGTTTTATTTATTGGCCACTTTTGCTCTAATCTTTCTCCAAATACTTCAGTTATAAACACTTCAGGGATGTTCCTGCCCATGGGAAGTCACTTGTCATTGTGGACGGACCCTTTAGGCCCTGAGACTCATTTTTCAATTGTCCTTTTTGGAATTTGAAGAGGCCTGTTGTATAGCACTTGTCTCCCTAAACCAAGTTCTGAACCAAGTAAAAAGTAAAACTTGGCCAGGGGCAGTGGCTCACGCCTATAATCTGAGTACTTGGGAGGCTGAAGCAAGAGAATCACTTAAGCCCAGGAGTTTGAGGTTGCTTTGAGCTATGATGCCACTGCATTCCACCCAGGGCAACAAAATGAGACTGTCTCAAAAAAAAAAAAAAAAAAAGAAGAAGAAGAATTATTCCCTTGAATCTTTCTCTGCCATGGTGCAGCTTTTTTTTTTTTTTTTTTTTTTTTGAGACAGAGCCAAAAGCTGTTACCCTCGATAGAGTGCTGTGGCATCACAGCTCACAGCAACCTCCAATTCCTGGGCTCAAGCAAGTCTCTTGCCTCTGCCTCCCAAGTAGCTGGGACTACAGGCGCCTGCCACAACACCTGGCCATTTTTTGGTTGCAGCTGTCACTGTTGTTTGGTGGGCCCTGGCTGGATTTGAACCCGCCAGCTCGGGTGTACGTGGCTGGCGCCTTAGCCCATTGAGCCATAGGCGCCGAGCTTTTTGTTTTTTGAGACAGAGTCTCAAGCTGTTGCCCTGGGTAGAGTGCTGTGGCATCACAGGTCACAGCAACCTCAAACCCTTGTGCTTAAGCAATTCTCTTGCCTCAGCCTCATGAGTAGCTGTGACTACAGGCACCCACCACAACGCCCGGCTATTTTGTTGTTGCAGTTGTTGTTGTTTTTAGCCGGCCCAGGCTTGGTTCAAACCTGCCAGCCTTGGTGTATGTGTCTGGCACCCTACCTACTGAACTATAGGCCTCACCCAAGCCACAGGGCTTCTTATCCTGGAACATCACTTGAGTGTGACAGTTCATTCAGGGAAGTCCCCACAGAAGCCTCAGAGGTGAAACACTGAGGAGAAGGCTGGTGTCCTGGGCCCCAGGACTCAGATTGGACCCGACAAGAGGCCACTGCACACTCTGGAGCCTGTGGCAGGGAGGCCTGGCTGTTAACATCTGCTACAGGAGAGGTCAAAGGCCCTGTAGCCCTCAATAAAGAGAGGGGCCTAACTCATCCTGTTGGCATGTGAGGATCAGCCTCTTCCCCCTCTGCTGTGTGGTGGGGCCAGGTTCACATGCTGAGAGCGTATGGAGTCAGCTTTGTGACCGTGTTACCTCCTCTCCCCAGACATGAAGTCTTCATGGGGGTGGCATTTGCTAATACAGTGGCTCAGGCTACACAATTTAAAATCCTTGTCTTCTCCCTTCACATACCCCTTGACTTAGTCCTAGAAATGTCTCCACCCAGCCTTTCCTACCCTTTGTTGCCCCCCTGCAGGCCCCATCTCATGGAACCTGGCTGCAGACCTCCCTCACTTCCCTCCCCACCCCTGCCCCTGCCAGGGCATTCTCTGCATGAGATTACCTTCCACACAGCGGTCACAGCACCCCCATGTACAAGTCTGTTGGCCCCTGGATGGTACCTCCCCACCAGCACCCAGGAGCTTGGGCTCAACATGGATTCTGGTCACTTATCCAGGTGAAGCCTTGGGGAGGGAGGGACTCAGGCCATGCTGTGCACACTCCTGCTCAGACTCGCAATGTCTCCTGGATCCTGGGTATGTGATGCTGTGTGGTGGCCCAGACCCTCTCCAGCCCACATAGCCATAAGCACTCAGGGGGCTGTGCCTTCATCAGCAAAGGCAGTTGCAGGGTTGCACTTGCTCCTTAGTTTCCAGTGCTATTGACCTTTTCATTTTGGATTTCTTATTTCAGAATGTGAAATCAAGGGAGAGAAGCAAGATGTAGACTTGAGTCTGAAGCCATTAATTAAAGAGGAAATAACAGCAATTCTAGAGAAGACACGGTTGGGGAGGATTGATCAAGAAAATAACGAAACAGAGGGAAGCTTGTGTCCGAGTCCTAACCCTGCCTGCCGCGCTGGAGGTCAGGCCACAAGGCGGCAGGGCGCTGGGGGCGGAGAGCGGCCCTACCGGTGCATGGAGTGTGGGAAGGGCTTCGGTCGCAGCTCCCACCTGCTCCAGCATCAGCGCATCCATACCGGGGAGAAGCCTTACGTGTGCAGCGTGTGTGGGAAGGCCTTCAGCCAGAGCTCAGTCCTGAGCAAGCACAGGAGAATTCACACCGGGGAGAAGCCCTACGAGTGTGATGAGTGCGGGAAGGCCTTCCGTGTGAGCTCGGACCTCGCACAGCACCACAAGATACACACAGGGGAGAAGCCCCACGAGTGTCTAGAGTGCCGGAAGACCTTCACCCAGCTGTCCCACCTCATTCAACACCAGCGGATCCATACCGGGGAGAGGCCATACGTGTGCGCACTGTGTGGGAAAGCCTTCAATCACAGCACAGTGCTGCGGAGCCACCAGCGGGTACACACGGGGGAGAAGCCACACGGGTGCCCCGAGTGTGGGAAGACCTTTAGCGTGAAGCGCACACTGCTGCAGCACCAGAGAGTACACACGGGCGAACGGCCCTACACATGTGGCGAGTGCGGAAAAGCCTTCAGCGACCGCTCGGTGCTCATCCAGCACCACAACGTGCACACCGGGGAGAAGCCCTATGAGTGCGGTGCATGCGGGAAGACCTTCAGCCACCGCTCCACCCTGATGAACCATGAGCGCATCCACACCGAGGAGAAGCCCTATGCCTGCTACGAGTGTGGCAAGGCCTTCGTGCAGCACTCGCACCTGATCCAGCACCAGAGGGTGCACACTGGGGAGAAGCCCTATGTGTGCGGCGAGTGCGGACACGCCTTCAGCGCGCGCCGCTCCCTGGTGCAGCATGAGCGCATCCACACTGGCGAGCGGCCCTTCCCGTGTGCGCAGTGTGGCAAGGCCTTCAGTCTGAAGGCGACACTGATCGTTCACCTGCGGACACACACGGGTGAGCGGCCCTATGAGTGCAGCAGCTGTGGGAAGGCCTTCAGCCAGTACTCCGTTCTCATCCAGCACCAGCGCATCCACACAGGCGAGAAGCCCTACGAGTGTGTGCAGTGCGGCCGTGCCTTCAACCAGCACGGGCACCTGATCCAGCACCAAAAGGTGCACAGCAAGCCCTGACCTGCCCTGGCCAGCTGGCCAGACTGCGGGTGCCGTTCCCATCACCTGTCTGGGCTCCCTCTGCCCTCTGTGGTGAGTCAGTGTTGCCAAGTAACTCAAAAGACACGCTTTGGGTGTGTTCTTCCCGTGAGAAAACCTCAGAGAATACCTATTTTGTTTTACTCAGCATCTTGAAGTTATATTGACAAGCAATCATACAATTGTAGTGAAGTTTGGTAAAGACAGCGGTAATTATTTCTTTAACATTACGTAGTTTATTCAAGTGAGTTACTAAGGAAAATTAAGGCATAAGAACTATTGCTCCAGTAAAACTCTCTTATATTTGAGACAAAATTCTTTTGCTTAGGACACTACATGCCTTTCCTAAATATAAGTAACCAATCTAATTGTACTTAAAATTAGAATTTTGGGCTATTTTCAACATTCTGTTAAAACTGAACTAAAGTGCTGTTTAGACAAAGTGATAGAAAAAGAGATTGTCATCAAGTACCATCGTGTAAAATGGCTGGAAATCCAAAGTGTGTGGAAATATCTGTTTTGTATGAAAAAAAAAAAGATCTAAAGCTATATTAAGTGAAAAATTATGTAAATTTAGAACACTTTTTTTTTTTTTTTGTAGAGACAGAGTCTCACTTTATCGCCCTGGGTAGAGTGCCGTGGCGTCACACTGCTCACAGCAACCTCCAGCTCTTGGGCGTAAGCGATTCTCTTGCCTCAGCCTCCCCAGTAGCTGGGACTACAGGCGCCCGCCACAGCGCCCGGCTATTTTTTTGTTTTGCAGTTCGGCCGAGGCCGGGCTTGAACCCGCCACCTTCGGTATATGGGGCTGGCGCCCTACTCGCTGAGCCACAGGAGCCGCCCAGAACACTTTTTTTTTTTTTTTACGACAGAGTCTCACTCTGTCGCCTTTAGTATAGTGCTATTGTGTCATAGCTCACAGCAACCTCAAACTCCCAGGCTAACATGATCCTCCTGCCTCAGCCTCCCAAATAGCTGGAACTACAGGTGTTCGCCACAATGCCCTGCTAATTCCATTTTTATCATTTTTTTTCTTTTTGAGACAGAGTCTCACTGTGTTGCCCTCAGTAGAGTGCTATGGCATCACAGCTCACAGCAACCTCCAACTCTTGGGCTTAATCGATTCTCTTGTCTCAACCTCCCAAGTAGCTGGAAGTACAGGCGCCCGCCATAATTCCCAGCTATTTTTTGGCTGCAGTTGTCATTGTTGTTTAGCTGACCTGGGCAGAGTTACCACACTTGGTGCACGTGGCTGGTGCTGTAACCACTGTGCTATGGACGCCAAGCCTAATTCGTTTATTTTTAGTAGAGACAGGATCTGCCTCTTGCTCAGGCTGGTCTTGAACTCCTGAGCTCAAACAATCCTCCTGCTTTGGCCTCCCAGAAGGGCAGGATTACTACAGGTGTGAGCCATTGTACTTGGCCTTGAACACCCTTTATCTGGTGCTTTAACCTTATTTATTACCTGAAAGAGTGTCTTAACTAATCTTTAGTAAAACTTCAACTCAAAAATGGCTAATTTACTCAAAACCTGCCCTTATGATTACAGACCCTGTTTATGCCCCAGAGACTTGTAGGGTGTTTCAGACTTGTCAGTCTCACCCAGCCCTGGGAGGGAAATGCCACACTGAGAGCAGACTTCATAGCTGCTACACCAAATAGGTGCCTCTTTACATCTTATATTATTTCTTTTTTAATTACTAAAAAGACTTCTTTTGTGCTTTTTTTTTTTTTTTACTTTGTGGAGACAAGTAGGCCTCCCAAAGTGCTGAGATTACAGGTGCAGGACACAATGCCTGATCTGGTTTATATTTGTAAAACAAAGTTCTTTTTTTTTTTTTTCTTTTTGAGACAGAGCCTCAAGCTGTCGCCCTGGATAGAGTGCTGTGGCATCACAGCTCATAGCAACCTCCAATTCCTGGGCTCAAGTGAGTCTCTTGCCTCCACCTCCCAAGTAGCTGGGACTACAGGCGCCTGCCACAACGCCCGGCCATTTTTTGGTTGCAGCCGTCATTGTTGTTTGGTGGGCCGGGGCTGGATTCGAACCCAACAGCTCAGGTGTACATGGCTGGCGTCTTAACCCATTGAGCCACAGGCGCCGAGCCTAAAACAAAGTTCTTAATAACATAAAGTTATTTTATTTGTTTATTTTATTTTTATTTTTTGTGTTTTTTTTGTTTTGTTTTGTTTTGTTTGAGACAGAGCCTCAAGCTGTTACCCTGGATAGAGTGCTGTGGCATCACAGCTCACAGCAACCTCCAATTCCTGGGCTCAAGCGAGTCTCTTGCTTCCGCCTCCCAAGTAGCTGGGATTACAGGTGCCTGCCACAACACCTGGCCATTTTTTAGTTGCAGCTGTCACTGTCGTTTGGTGGGCCCGGGCTGGATTCGAACCTGCCAGCTCAGGTGTACATGGCTGGCACCTTAGCCCACTGAGCTACAGGCGCTGAGGCTTATTTTTAATTTTTTGAGACAGAGTCCAAGCTGTTGTCCTAAATAGAGTTTAATTTTTTGAGACAGAGTCTCAAGCTGTTGTCCTAGGTAGAATACTGTGGTGTGAGCTCACAGCAACCTCCAACTCTTGGGCTTAAGCGATTCTCTTGCCTCAGCCTCCCAAGTAGGTGGGATTATATTGCCTGCCACAACACCTGGCTATTTTTTGGTTATAGTTGTCATTGTTGTTTGGCGGGCCCGGGCTGGATTTGAACCTGCCTGCTCCTGTGTATGTGGCTGGTATCATGCTTGAGCTACGGGTGCTAAGCCAACATAAAGTTCTTTTAAAACAAAGTTCAGATACCTCTTTTTGACTATTCTTAATATTTCTATTCTTATAATTGAAGTTTTTTTTTCATTTTTTTACTCCTGGTTCAAGAGACTGTAGTGTCAATTGCCATATTACTGTGATGAATCTGGTTTACTTATTAAAAATTTGTATTTAACTTGTTCAAAATGATTTTTTCTAAGAATGATTTGTTCTTAGAAGTTAATTTCTATGACAACCATATCTAATAGCATCCAGCTACAAAGGAAACACTCTGTATGAGATTTAAGCTACTACTTCACATGCTCCTAAACAGGCTGAGTACCTAAGAGGGAGGAGGGTTCTCTCCACCCACCCCATCCTAATGTCTGTCACCTTCTTGGAGAAAACAGGCACTTGGCATTGATCCTTCAGTCCACACAGTACACCATGGTATGAATAAAAGTGTCTCCCTGCCGCTGTGTAGACACTGGTGAGAGGAATTAGTAACACCTAAGGCATGAATTTCAGAGAACTGATCATTGATGTCTTGAAAAAGGAGCTGAGGTCGCTGAAGTGAAACTCCAGGAAATTAATATCACAAATAACACTGACGTGTTAATTCAGAAAGAAAATGAAACACCTGTATTACTTAAGAGGCGCTGAGGTGTTTCATCAGAGAAGAGACAAGACACTGGGTATCATCTCTGAAAATGGACTGACATCACTAATGTGTCCTTCAAAGTAGCATGACTGCAGGTGTACTTCCAAGGAGCTGGGCTAACCGAACTGAGAAGACTGCAGTGTAGTTAGAGATGAAATCACTGAGGCGGTTGGTTCTTCAGTGCTTGAGATATCTGAGGCCAATGATTTTCAGAGATAGAGATGGCCCAGGCTGATGGTGTAGGCTTCAGTCACTGAGGTATCACTTCAGGTTGGAGCTAAAGGTCAGAGTTTCTCTGAGGTGAAAGTTCAGAGAGGAGCTCAGGTTACTGAGGTGAAAGTCCAAAAGCTGGGGCCCCTGGGATGTTATTTCAGGGGAGGAAATAAGACTCCTGTGTAGTCATCTCAAATCCCCCATGAAGGAAGGCTGCCAACTCCTCTGACTCCATGTCAGCTGCTCAGAGCCTACTTGCGCCGGCCACAGTTTCTAATCCTGTGTGAAAATGTGAAGTCATTTTCCAATCAAGATGAGAATATGAATTCAATTCAATACAAAAGAATATTTGTTTAGAAAGATTATAAGTACCACAGGATAACTTCAGTTACACAGTAGGTTGTTATGGATTGCTAAAATCCTCCGGTAATCTAGGATTTTCAGGAAAATCGTTCCAAAATGTTAGTTTGCTTTCCTGCTTTCTGAGAGTCAGCTTAGTATCATTTTGCCCGTTTTTGATGTGTCCGGTAGCTGTAGATTTACTGATGATCATGTAGGCTCAGGTGTCTTGGATCTAGGAAGTGGCCTTCAGTGCCCTCTCCCTGGGGAGAAACCCCGCTGTGTGTTCTGGCCACTCACTTCCATCTCTCTCAGAAGCAGGAGGCAGCATATGACCCCCTGGAACACACGGGCTGTCTTTCTTCTGGGGACATAACATCAGAGGCCAAAAACACTTTTGGGGTCCCCTTCATGCTGACAACAGCCTTCTCAGCCATTAGTTTCTGCTTCCAACTTCTAGGTAGCATTTCACATTTATTTGGGTTGTTTTTTGTTTATTTTATTGACACAGAGTCCCACTCTGTCACCCTGGGTAGAGTGCCATGGCATAATCGTAGTTCACAGCAACCTCAAAATCGTGGACTCAGGTGATACTCTTGCCTCAGCCTCCCAAGTAGCTGGGACTACAAGTGCCCATCACAATACCTGTCTAAGTTTTTCTATTTTTAGTAGAGACTGAGTCTCACTCAGGCTGGTCTCCCAACACCTGAGCTCAGGTGACCCACCCTCTTTGGCCTCCCAGAGTGCTACAATTACAGGCATGAGCCTGGCCTATGTTGGGTTTTCTATTTTATTTTATTCAGAAGTCTTTATTTTTGTGTATTTAAATAATTCTGTTTATATTATTTCTCCTAACAGCTAATAAGAATATGATATTTAGTTTTCTTCACATTTTCTATTATTTTGGAAAACATCTAAGTCTACCTGGAATTTATTTCTGTGTACTGTATATAACCCAATACTTTCCAATAAAAAAGGCAATGACTGGAACAAATATTTTAAGTGAAAGAAAATCAGTAACTTGGCCAAACACATCTCCTACAAATTAGTGATCTATTTATTTATTTTCATATTTATTTATTTTTTTATTTAATTTATTTGGGGGGGGGGACAGAGCCTCAAGCTGTCACCCTGGATAGAGTGCTGTGGCATCACAGCTCACAGCAACCTCCAATTCCTGGGCTCAAGCAGGTCTCCTGCCCCTGCCTCCCAAGTAGCTGGGACCACAGGTGCCCGCCACTATGCCCGGCCATTTTTTTTTTTATTTTTATTTTTACAAACACTATATTTCATGTGATTGGCATTAATAACAAGAGAAACCAAACATTTCTTGGGATAGTATAAGAATATTCTTTTAACTTTTTTAACCGTTATAACAATTTTATGAGGTTTGTGCATGGGTATTCATTAATATTTTTCTCATTTTACAAAGAAACTTGATACTTAGAGAAATTAAGCAATTTCCTCAAGGTCAAAGACTAATGAGTTAAGCCACATTGGAACCTAGATCTATCTTACTTCAAAGGCCATTTTTTTTATCCAGCATGTGGTCTGTTGCTTTTATAATTATTTAACTCCATTCCTTTTTTGGTTACATATTTCATAGGAGATTCTTCAATCATATAGGGTTTTCTCATCATTAAATTAGTCCTTCCTTTGTGATGACTAACAAGTTCCATCTAAATAACCAATCAATTTTTAAAGAAAAGGAATGGATTGCTTAGTGTGCTTTTCAAAATGAAAGACAACATAAAGATAAGAAAAGGATTTTAGAGTATTTTGAATGTAAGTGATGCCTACACATGTAGTTTTAGAGGTGGATATGGTATTATGAGTAATACAGAGAAAGAAAAGGAGTTTCATTTTTTTTGTTTGTTTTTTTTTTTTTTTGAGACAGAGCCTCAAGCTATCACACTGGATAGAGTGCTGTGGCCTCACTGCTCACAGCAACCTCCAATTCCTGGGCTCAAGCGAGTCTCCTGCCTCTGCCTCCCAAGTAGCTGGGACTACAGGAGCCCACCACAA
>CAUYON010100654.1:0-14379 GCA_963573935.1 Arctocebus calabarensis | reverse complement strand
GGCGCCCGCCACAGCGCCCGGCTATTTTTTTTGTTTTGCAGTTCGGCCGAGGCCGGGCTTGAACCCACCACCTTCGGTATATGGGGCCGGCGCCCTACTCGCTGAGCCACAGGAGCCGCCCTTTTTTTTTTTTTTTTGAGATAGAGTCTTTCTATGTCACCCTTGATAGAGTGCTGTGGCGTCACAGCTCACAGCCACCTCAACCTCTTGGGCTTAAACAATTCTCCTGCCTCAACCTTCCAAGCAGCTGGGACCACAGGTGCCTGCAACAACTCCCAGCTATTTTTTTGTTGCAGTTGTCATTGTTGTCTAGCAGGCCTGGGCTGGGTTCAAACCTGCCAGCCTCAGTGTAGGTGGCTGGAGACTTAACTACTGAGCTATAGGCACTGAACCATATGTATTCTTTTTTCATCTGGCTTTTTTTACTGAGTATAAATTGAGATTTTCTGTGTTCCCTGATCCATAGTTTATTGCCTTTTATTGTGTGGGATTAAATTTGTCCATTGACTTATTGCTTCCGTTTTGGGCTATTACCAATAAAGTTGTTATAAATATCCATGTATAAGTCTTTGTGTGCTCTTATGCTTTCATTTTTCTTGGGTAAATACGTGGAAGTGGAATAGTTGGATCTTATGGTATGTATATGCATAACTTTTTTTTTTTTCAGAGCCTCAAGCTGTCACCCTGGCATCACAGCTCACAGCAACCTCCGATTCCTGGGCTCAAGCGAGTCTCCTGCCTCTGTCTCCCAAGTAGCTGGGACTACAGGTGCTCGCCACAACGCCCGGCCATTTTTTGGTTGCAACTGTCATTGTTGTTTGGCGGCCCGGGGCTGGATTCGAACCCGCCAGCTCAGGTGTACGTGGCTGGCGCCACGGGCGCTGAGTCTATTGCCTGATATTTCGATGTAGCAATCCTCTGTTTTCTTTTCTGAATGTATTTATCTTCGTTCATTCTTTATGTGGTTTTTGTTTCTAGTCCTTATCTTAAACATTGTTACTATTATTGAATTTTAAGCCTTTTAAATTCAGTGAAGACAAAAAGTGGAAACCTACTTAACACATGTATATGTAAAAATAAGAAAAAAAAAACCAATAATTTGACAGGAGGAAAAAGTTTCCTGGGGCAAGCCCACCCTTCCTCGCTTTTTAGAGAATGTGAAATGAGGATTTCTTAGTTGAGAGAACAGGCAGGCCCCGGCAGGGCTGGGTCTTTGAGTACAATCATAAGCCTCCTTATTTAATACAGCGCCCCTAAGTGAAACTGTCTGAGCAGTGAGCTTCACACAAACTTTTTCTCAAGGGTTAAGACCAAGCCATCGAGCATATTTCCCCTGGTGTGATAACCACTTAGCACTTTAGGAAAAGTTTAAAATTTCTCAGAATGGCTCAGCTCACTAGTATGGCCTAAATCCAAGTTAATAATATATAGAAAACTAAAGTCCTAAGAGTTCTAGGTTACATGCCAAATGTAAGCATCAGTGGTTTTCTGGAACATGAGCAGAAGAAAAACATGAAGAGAAAGGAAATAAAGGTGAAAAAGAAGAGGAGAAAATTCCCTGACTCTCAGTGGCCAAAGCTTTTCCCCAGTATGAAGAACTATGTGATGTAAGAAACACAGGTCAGGCCTGGTGGTTCATGCCTCTAATCCCAGCACTTGGGAGGCAGGAGCATCACTTGAGGCCAAGAGTTGGAGACCAGCCTCGGCAACATTGCAAGACTCCATAAATTTTTTTTTTAAATAAGGCAGGCACAGTGGCTCCTACCTGTAGTCCTAGCTACTCGGGAGGCTGAGGTAGGAGGACTGCTTGAGCCCAAGAATTCAAGGGTTCAGGGAGATATGATTATGCCATTGCACTGTAGCCTGGGTCACAGAATGAGACTCCGTCACTAAAACAACAACAAAATACACACACACACACACACACATACACTATTTGGTCTTTGTCCATGGCTCCCAGCTAGAGCTCCTAAACCTTGGAATTTCTTAAATGATAAGAACAATAGGAACATCTTTTTTATAATATTTAGTCTTGGTCTCCAATTACTGACACAGAGTTCCTAAAATCCTTGGAATTTCCTGAGTGACAGGTGTGACAGGGGTATCTCATTATTCCTAATAAGCCCCTTTCAATCTTACCTGATTTTATGTTAATGAGGAGACTCAGAAACTAGAATGGGCCTGGTCACAAGAGGAACTCAGCAGGTGATTAGAGAGTTAAAGCATTCAGCTCCCCACTCTGACTGGTGGAGAGAGGCCGGAGGTTGAGTCCATCACCAACAGCCAACGATCTAATTGCACACAGAGGTGCTGGGAGGCTGCCTGGATGCTCTCAGCCCCCCACCATACCTTGCCCTATGCATCTCTTCTCTTTGGCTTTTCCCGAGTTGCATCCTTCCTTCATTTTTCTCTTTCTTTGCGATAGGGTCTTACTTTGTTGCCCTGGCTGGAGGGCAATGACATGAACATAGCTCACTATATCCTTGAACTCCTGGGCTCAAGTAACCGTCCTGCCTCAGCCTCCTGAGTAGCTGGGACTACTGCCACCACACCCAGCTAATTTTTCTATTTTTTTTTTCTTTGAGACAGAATTTCACTTTGTCATCCTCAGTAGAGTGCTGCGGGGTTATAGCTCACAGCAACCTCAAACTCTTGGGCTCAAGTGATTCTCTTGCCTCAGCCTCCCAAGTAGCTGGGACTACCGGCACCTGTCACAATGCCTGGCTACTTTTTTTTTTTTTTGAGATAGAGCCTCAAGCTGTCACCCTGGGTGCTGTGGCATCACAGCTAAGACTACAGGCACTCGCCACAATGCCCAGCTCTTTTTGGTTGCAGCTGTCATTGTTGTTTTGGTGGGCCCAGGCTGGATTTGAACCCGCCAGCTCAGGTGTACGTGGCTGGTGCCTTAGCCGCTTGAGCCACAGGCGCCGAACCTTTTTTTTTTTTTGGCCTGGCTACTTTTTAGAGATGGGAGTCTCACTCTTGCTCAGGCTGGTCACAAACTCCTGAGCTTATCTACCGGTCTTGGCCTCCCTGAGTGCTAGGATTACAGGCATGAGCCATTGCACCTGGCACAATTTTTCTATTTTTTACAGAGATTAAGTCTCCCTCTTAGTTAGACTGGTTTTGAACTCCTGACCTCCAAGTGATCCTCCCATCTTAGCCTCCCAAAGTGCTAGGATCACAGGGGTGATCCCAGTCAACTTCCTTTATAAGAAACTAGTGAACGTTTCCCTGAGTTTTGTGAGCTGCTCACCACATTATTAGGCCTGAGGAGGGGGTCATGAGAACCCCCAATTTAGAGCCAGTTGGTCAAGAGTACAAGAGGCCTGGACCAGCAAACTTGGTATCTGAAATGGGGAACAGTCTTATGGGACTGAGCCCTTAATTTGTGGGGCCTGCTCTAGCCTGGGGCAGTTACTATCAGAATTGAGTTAAATGATAGGACATTCTGCATCCACTAAGGATTGGAAAATTAGCTGGTATGGGAAAAACTCTTCCATGTTTGGTGTTAGAAGCGCTGTGAGTGTATAGGAAAACAACTTTTTCCTTTTTAAGTGGAAATGAATGTCCTGCCCACATTCACACGCTACCCTCACAAGGCAGTGCTGATTTGTGTGATGCCGCAGGGAATGGCCATAGGCAGACTCTTCCAAACACGGGTTGGAGGTGATGAAAGGTGACCAGGACAGGAATCTGCTGGCCACTAGGACTTGGAAAGCACACAGAAATGGAGAGGGTGGTCAGCCACTCAGAGACTGAGGGATTTGCTCCCAGCAGGGGGGGTCACCTCCCAGCCCCACATGCCTTCTCTCATTCCCTTGGTTACCCACTAAATCCTGAATGAATGCCCATGATGTGTTCCCATCCCTTAGAAAATGAGCTCCTTCTACAAATGGAACTTTACCCTGAAGTGAAAACAGTGTAACCTAAAAATTGCACCCTCATGTTAATTTGGAAAAAAAAAAAACTCAAACAAATTAAATAATTTAAAAAAGAAAATGAGCTCCTCAAACCCAGGCTCCCAGCTTTAGCCTAGCCACACTTTAGCGGAGGCCCCAAAAGGAGACAAAGCACCACCTATAGTGCTTCCCTCCTCATGGGGCTGACTGCTGCCTCCCTGGGCCCTTGCCCACCCGGGTTCTAAAGCCCTACTCTCCCCTTCCTTCTTTCTGCTTTCTTTCTTTTTTTTTTTCTTTGAGACAGAGTCTCAAGCTGTCCCCCTGAGTAGAGTGCTGTGGCGTCACAGCTCACAGCAACCCCCAACTCTTGGGCTTAGGTGATTCTCTTGCCTCAATCTCTCCAAGCTGCTGGGACCACAGGCAGCAGTGGTCATTTCTTGTTGCAGTTGTCATTGTTGTTTAGCTGGCCTGGACCGGGTTCGAACCTGCCACCCTCGGTGTATGTGGCCAGCACCGTAACCGCTGTGCTACGGGCGCCGAGCCGCCTTCTGCTTTCTGACCTGCTCCACTTACGTTTCCTTTCTTGGTTCCATCTAACTCTTTAAAAAAGGGTATTCTCAGAAGCTAAACCCAGGGCACAGCCTGCTCCTTTCCCTGTAGCCTTCCTCTCAGAGATCGCCTGAGGGGAACCAGCTCTGCCCCGCGACTGCATCTTCACACACAGTCTTGCCCAGGCGCCTGAACACAGGCTGGGTCTTGTCCTCTGCACCAACTCCTGGTCCTTGCCAGCTTGGTATTCCTAAAACACTACTTTGCATCTGCCCTCTTTCATCTGGCTCCAATCTCTCCAAGTCCTTAAAATAATTGTTTTTGTCCTAGGACGTCTCTTGGGCATGTTTAGTCGAACACCAAAGTTCCCATTTTTTCAGTAAGGAGATGGAAGGTCCAAGATGTTAAGTAGCTATTGAAGATTGTACACAACCAGTGGCAACGTCCAGAGTAGAGCCAGGGTCTGTAGTGGGAAGTCCAGCTGCTCCGCTGGCCCCAGGTACCGCTACAACACCCTCCAAAGCCCTCAATGAACCCTGTGCTCCACACTTCTGGAAGCTTCCTGACCCCAGCAGATAGCACATGCACGTTCCCTGCCTGTCACAGCTTCTTCTTTTCCTCTCCATTGGCTTAAGGGACACAGACGAGGTACAAGCTACCCATCTGTCAGGTCACAGCTGCCCATCACAAATTTGGGGGAATATTCCCTCTCTGGTGGATTCCCATGGGTCCAATGTCCGATCCTAAGCTCTCCTCGTGTATTTTTGCCCTGTGAGTGCAGATATGAAATGTGATGCTCTGAACCAGAAGTTGTCTGAGGGCAGGGTCATCCACACACAGGTCTCCGCCTCCCCAGGCCCTGCAGAGAGGGACTGGCGTAGTCAACATTTCTTGCTGATAATACCTGAGACTCCAGCAAGGCAGCAGTGAGTAAAAGAGAAGAGTGCACCCCAGAAGCGGGAATCTACTGGCCTGTGAACAGAAGACAGAACAGCCTGTGTTTTCGGGGATACATCTGTGTCCCAGCTCCTCTGCCTACCTGAGTGGGACACGTGCACACAGGCACCAGAGCCAGGTGAGCTGGCATCAAGCATACATGACACGACAAACTGGAAGGAAAGTTCATGACAGTCGACCCTGCCTTGAACAGAGGAAGCGGTAAGGCTCCAGCAGCCTGTCGTAGCCCCGAGAACAGGATTTAAGCAATTGCTCTTTCAGACATCAGAAAAGCACTGGGCTGCAGCCCCCACAGCTGCTTCCTGAAAAAGAAGGTGTTCTGACTCCCAGATGCACTGGGCCTGCTGCGGTGTGCTCCAGCGACAGCAAGCCAGTGGGATGCCACCTGCTCCTGCAATAGCACGTCCCATGCGGAATGCTGACTCTGGTCCCACCCACGCGCACCCACACCTTCCCACCAAGGAAGAGCCTGGACAGCTAACTTTCCCTGCATGATATTCTCAAAGGAATGAAAACAAGTGAGCTCATTGTTTACCTGCCTCTCACTGGGTCTACCACGTTCAAAACTCAGGATCTAACTGGATCTACTTGGAGAGCTAAATTTCATTTCACAATGCCTCATCTTTTCCAATAGGAGAACATGAAATAGGAAATCTCCATTTTTCCCAAACATTCCATTTAGGTTTCATAAATTCCCCCAAAAAGGCAGTGAATGGCACCTATGCAAACAGATTGTCTGTCCTGCTTCAAGAAGAGCTCACAGAAAAGACCAGAAAGCTAAAACCTTGTGGTGGCAAAAATCCTTGCAAACCACTCACTAATGAGGGTAGAGAGGGTCTGGCAATCACCTTGCTAGTCCTCACTGCCTCTTCTCTGAAATGACCATGTTAGACAAAAAGATCCACAAAGTTGCTTTTAACTCTTAATCATGGTGCTTCTATGTGTATTTGTAGGAGGTAATAATTTCAATTCCAAAGACATCTCACTATAGGCTTTCCTTAAACATTAAAGATATATATATGGGCCAGGCTGTGACTCATGCCTGTAATTCTAGTACTATGGGAGGCCAAGGTGGGTAGTTGAGCTCAGGACTTTGAGACTAGCCTAAGCAAGAATAAGATCCTGTCTCTACTAAAACCAGAAAAATCTAGCTGGGCATTGTGGAGGCACCTGTAATCCCATCTACTCGGGGGTCTAAAGCAAGAGAACTTCCGGGGGAAGTGGCTCATGCCTGTAATCCCAGCACTCTGGGAAGCTGAGATGTGTGGATTATCTGGGCTCACAAGTTCGAGACCAGCCTGAGCCAGAGTGAGACCTTGTCATTAAAAACACCAGCCAGACACTGAAGCAGGAGCCTGTAGTCCCAGCTACTTGGGAGGCTGAGGCAAGAGAATCGCTTAAGCCCAGGAGTTTGAGGTTGTTGTAAGCTATGACACCACAGCACTCCACTGAGGGCAACACAGTGAGATTCTGTCTCAAAAAGAAAAAGGTATATGTGTGATTTGGTTTTAATTCAGTTTGCCCATATTTTTTAAGAATGATCCCCTAAATAAGAGAGGTATAGTTATGGTTAGTTAAAACACAAAAATGTTGACAAATAGACCATTTGTGGCAAATCCAGCGACTCTGCATTATTCTGAAATGAAATCATTGGGTCCTGAGACGTTCCTGGCCCTACTGCATTCTCTTTCGCCCACCCACTTTCTGGCTCCTTCCTGAATTACCAACAGCCAGGATCAGGAAATTTAATCATCCATGTAATCCCCACTGTTTAATGGCATCGTAATTTGGGGGCAAGAAAGGTATGATGCGTATTCAATCTGATGAAAATTTCAGAAGCGAGGAAGCAAAAGCCCCAAATGTGTTTAAGTTCACAGAAGTAGAGGGGTCAGGCAATGCCAAGTTATCAAGTGATGTCAGCTGCAGAGGAGAGAGTAGGACAGATCTTGAGATGGATTTTCCACCCTCAGTCCTTGTCAGCACACCACATTCCCAGGGTAATGACCGCATGAGAGGGACAGATGATCACATCCAAGTCCAGGGTCTAAACGCACGTGCAGTATCTTTTTTTTTTGAGACAGAGCCTCAAGCTGTCACTCTGGATAGAGTGCCATGGCATCACAGCTCATAGCAACCTCCAATTCCTGGGTTCAAGCGAGTCTCTTGCCTCTGCCTCCCAAGTAGCTGGGACTACAGGCGCCCGCCACAACGCCTGGCCATTTTTTGGTTGCAGCCGTCATTGTCGTTTGTCGGGTTCTGGGGCTGGATTCGAACCCGCCAGCTCAGGTGTACGTGGCTGGCGCCTTAGCCCGTTGAGCCACAGGCGCCAAGCCACGTGCAGTATCTTTTACATTAGGTACGACATCAAGGTCATTCCCACCAACGCTCTCATCAGCTTTAACCTCCTTTCCTCCTCATTTCCTCTGCAAAGCGAGGGCTGGGGAAAGGAGGGAATAGAGGAGAAAATCGGCAAAGTGACACTTTGCAGTGAATGATATTATATGAGCTGCTGCATCACACGAGGTTAGAAGAGTAAGAACACAACACCAGGTGGCCACTCACATAACATCACTGGGACTCTTTAGTATACAAGATGATACTAACCACCCCCAGGGAACAACTGAACTCTTACCCTCTGTGATACTTGCTCAGGTACTGGTCCCATTCTTTCCAGGGGAAATCTCGACTTTTCTTTACCCCCCAAAGAGTTATAATCACCAGAAGGTGGGTCGAGGCTAATCCTGAGGCCCTGAAGTTTCTACAAGGCTGGCATAGTGTACATGGGGTGCAGCCTGCAGACACACCACTGTCCTGGCACTAGACTGACCTCAGTCACTCCACTGGCAAGCTTTGCTGATCATAATGAGCTTCCTGATCAGGCCACTGGCGACCAGGGGACCCTAGTTATGGCACACTACAGTGAGCTAGACCCAAGGTGACCAGCAGCCCAAAGAAACCACTGCAGAAGTGCTAAAAAACGAGTGAAGCTCCTGCTAAGTAATATTTAAACCAAGGAGGGCAATACCTGAGGGTACAAATGCCTAGGTGGAATCCCCAGAGAATTAATGTATTATCATCAGAGACAGGACAAACTGACCAAGTGGAGTACCGTCATGCTGAAATCACTCACTTCTGTGTACACATCTTACAGATTTAAAGCAACTTGAAACTCAACAGATGCCACAAAGTAGCCCATTTGTTATTAATGTAACATCACACACAGGTAACTGAACCTTGTCTCCTGTCAACAACCAGGCGAGTCCATGTTCTCCACTTCCAAGCACGCCACTGCCTAGGAAGTGAGGTACCTTCCTTGTCCCACAGGCACCTGGGCACCTCTCACTTCAGCGGTTCAAGGCACCTCCTACCCAGCCCTGCAGGACTCCTAGATCTTCTAGGGCCTAGAAGGAAGCACTTGAGAATTCCTGCCTGTGTTCCTGGGCAGTGCAGAGCCAGGGGCTGGCTCTTGTCTTTCTCTTCGAAAACACCTGGTCTCTCCACTCCTTCCTTCTGAAATTGGGGTACATGCAAACACAGAACACAGGCAGCATCTTCCTGAGTGCCAAACACACTTTAGGAAGGGGGAGGGCAGCATTTATACCTCATTGCAAGGGTTAAGCAAGGGTTAAAAGCACGGGCTCTATAGTCAGCCCCAGTTCAAATCCTCATCCTCCCTTCCCCAGCTTTGTGGTTTTAGAATAAAGTTTTCAACTTCTCTGAATCTCAGTTTTCTTAGTTATTAGGAAGAAAGAACTACCTAATAATGAAGCGTTATTGTACAGGTTTTTTTTTTTTATAACCCTGTTTTAATTATTTATAGCAAATTTTTTTTAACATGTTTTTTATTATTCTTCATTACATTATTCCCCCCCAACCCCTAGTGGTAAGACAGAATTTATTTACAGAAAAGAATACAGAAAACACTAAAGCTTCTGGTAGAGGGAGAGAATTCAAGTGGGGAGAGAGAAGCTCTCTCCGTTTCTCTCCCAATCTTTCCCCATCTCCTCATTTAGGCCTTTAGTCTCAGGGTATATATAGGTGTATGGGTTCCTTGGCCAGATTGTACAGGTATTAAGTGAGATAATATACACAAAAAGGTACTGGCCACCAAGTATGGCAGACGAAGAGCTCAATACACTTTAGTTTCAAAATTGTTGCTTCAGTCTTCAAGGAAATTTGAGACACTGGCAGGCCACTTCGGGCCTTGACCACAGTGATCAAAGACACATGCTTGTTTTGTCTCTGCTATTAAGAGTACTTTAGTGGAAAATTTCAGAAACCCTAAATAGATGTCTTCTAGGTTTAGAAAGCACTATTCCTAAAGTGAGGCCAGACAACTTCTGAGTGCTCTAAAAAGTTTCAACGTATCATGTAACCTCATTTAAAATTAATTAATTTCATAAGGCTTTATTAGGGCCTCCTAGATGAGAGATCTTAGGTCTGGCCCTGGGGTTTCATGGGGGGGAAAAAGCCCTACAGACCTTGTAGTCAAAAAAGGTCATAAAGAAATAGAGACAAACGAAACTAACAACCACAGCAAGGTGAAAACAACAGAGGGAAGTATGGACGTTATGGGAATGCCCTGAAAGAACATCTCCCCCCAAATGAGTCTGGTTGGAGATATGACCTACTGGAGGAAGGGCAAGGGAGTGATCTTAAAAAGGAAACAGTATTTGTGGAGGGAATGAGCAAACAAATAAGTAAGGCGAGTCCAGGGTTGGACAGACCGGTAAGGTGGTATGGTGGATATTTGTTGTTGTTTTAGGGATCTGGTTAGAACTACCTTCCTATCTTGAAGAAGCTCTCATTTGCCAGTGGTTGTAGGAGTCAGATACCTATCTCCCAAAACCAAAGCTGGAACTAGAAATCCTTTAGCCCACAGCAGCTTACATCTGGGATTTTAAGTGTTGGGGATGAACAAATGTTCAACCACATTTGGAGCACCAGCAGCAAAAGAACTGAAACCCACAGAGGCAGGGAAGGCAGTGGCGACGTCCTCACCAGATGGTTCTTGGGTCTTTGGTTGTATTTCCAGATGCCCTTTCAGAGGCTAGTTTTCCAGCCTGTCAGTGTATGTGTGAACTACCCAACATCCCACCAGTAAATTTAAAATCCTACTTCTTGCAACCAAGAATCCTGATGACGGATATGGTTATGGTAACAATTAAGGTACAAATGGTGAGGTGGGCAGATTGCTTGAGCTCACAAGTTCAAGACCAGCCTGAGCCAGAGAGAGACCCCATCTCTAAAAATAGCTGGGTGGGCAGCAGAGTCGTGCAGCGGAAGAGTGCTGGGCCGATAAAAGTAGTCGAGAGTTGTGGCAGGCACCTGTAGTCCCAGCTACTCGCGAGGGTAAGACAAGAGGATCACTTGAGCCCAAGAGTTTGAGGTTGCTGTGATCTATGATGGGACAGCACTCTACCGAGTCTCTGTCTCAAAAAAAAAAAAAAAGGTACAAATGCTGAGATCCTGATCCAAGGCAGGGACAGGGCAATAAAAAGAAGGAGATGCATTCAATACATAATGAAGAAGATGAAGTGCCAGGTCTTGGTGAACAATTGGAAGTAGAAGATGAAGGAGAAGGCAGAGTTGAGAACAACTTCCAGGTATATAGTTTGGAAACCAAAAAGAGGACAATAACAGTGAAAATACAGAAGGAGTATTGCGTTGGTGGAGGGTAGAGAAGGAAGGGTTCAGTATAGATCTACTGAATCTAGGATGCTTATAAGACAGTCAAAGCCTGATGTGTTCTAGGAAGCTGGTTGTACAGGTGGTTCTTAAAAGACCCAGGCTAGAGGTCTAAGAGATTAAAAAGAAACAGCTAGAAAAAGAAAGGAGACTAGGAGAGGGTAGGTAGTTTCATAAGAACAAAGAAGGACTTTAAGATTGCTGGGAATCTGGTCTCTTAGAGTTGATGTACTCTCTGTTTTTTGAATGTGAGCATCTAATGCAGTAAGTTTTCCTCTTAGAACTGCTTTTGCTATATCCCACGGGTTTTGGTAACTTGTGCCTTCATTGCTGTTATGTTTGAGGTATTTAACAATTTTCTCTTTTATCTCTTCCTGAATCCAGCTATCATTCAGCATAAGATTGTTTAATTTTTATGCCTTTGTGTGGGGCGTTAGGGTTGAAGTTGAGTTCCACCCTTATTGCCTTGCGGTCTGAGAAGACACAGGTATAATTTTCATTCCTTTAATTTTGCTGATGTTTGATTTGTATTTTAGAATATAATCTATTTTGGAGTACATATCATGGGCTGACCAAAAAAATGTATATTCTTTTGCTTTGGGATGGTGTGTTCTCTATATATCTACTAACGCCATTTGTTCTAGGGTCAGATTTAAGTCCTTTGCATCTTTGTTTAGTTTCTGTTTAAACGATCTGTCCAGTTCTGTCAGAGGGGTGTTAAAGTCCCCGGCTATTATTAAGGGATATCATTGCTCAGACCCCTCAAGGTCTGTTTCATAAATCTGGGAGCATTTAAGTTGGGTGCATAAATATTTAAAATTGAAATGTCTTCTTCTTGTATTATTCCTTTGACCACTATGAAATGCCCATTTTTGTCTTTCTTAACTTTAGTTGCTTTGAATCCGCTTGTATCTGAGAAGAAGATTGCAATCCCTCTTTTCTTCTGATTTCCATTTGTTTGAAATACTGTTTTCCATTCCTTAACCCTGAGTCTTGATTTGTCCTTCAAGGCTAGGTGTATCTCCTGGAGACTGGTCTGTTAGAGTCAAATGGAATTTTTTTTTTAAAGGTAAGATCAGGATCTCAAGATAAAAAATATGAATTCAGTCACTGGTGATTTAAGCACCTGGGAAGTCAATGGTGATTTTAGCACCTGGGAAGTCACTGGTGATTTTGGAAAGTGTGATTTTTGTGGAGTAGTGGGGGGAAAGACTTTGGTGGGATGGGGAATGACAAAAAGTGAACAAAGAGGAACCATGACAAAAGTTTGTTTTACTTTTAAAACTCATTTTAAGGGAGATGTAAGCAATACCCCAAATTGGACAAAGTGATTGAGTTTAAAGAACAGAGGTCGTCCATTCATTCCATCCACACTATTTAATGTCCTGGAGACACCATGGGGAATACAACCCACATGGTCTTTTGTGTTCTAAAAGAGCAGAGATGTTGCCAGTGTAGTGAGTACCAACAAGGAAAGGAATGTGCTCTGAGGGAAGGTGACAAGGCATCTGAGTTTGGTTTGGGAGTCCAGAAAAAGCTCTTTGAGGAGCCAATCAAGAAATGGAGGTCAGGTGGACAGAGGGAGATCGGGACAAAAGAGCATCACATGTCAAAGCCCTAGAGAGGGGAGACTGTTATATATACAAAGAAATATGGGGCTGACTGGTGCAAGAGGCACTCCAGATGTAAGGAGTGGCATTCTGCAGAGGGGGAACATCTCTTCCATAGACTCCAGGAAGGTGGGTATGGATGAAGGTGAGTCTGTTAGTCTGGGTGCAGGAAGTGGAGGGAGTCACCTAACGGCTGCTGTTTTCTTGGTGAGAGAGCAGGCCTGGTGTGGCATGAGAGAACCGGGTGAGGTGGAGGCAGAAAATGGCTATGAAGACCAGTGGAGGAGGAAGTGAGCTCACCACTCAACCTCAGTCTTTTCTAAGTCCTCACAAAGTGACCCCCTACAGGGGCTTTCTCAATTTCTGAAACCAATGCTGCAATAATCAGGGTAAAAAGGCCCCAGGATGCTTTGATGCTTAGCGCTGGAAAGATCCTCGGAGATCTCAACTGTCACTCATTTTTACTACTTCATAATTAAGCAATTTACTCCACAGGAAGTAGCTAAATGCCAAATATGTGGCTATCAGCCTATCTCCTTAGCAAGGCCCCATCCACTGGCATTCTCCTTAATAAAGCGAGCTTCTTCCTTCATTTCCCTGGCTTGCCTACCCATTTATGTCTGTGTATCTTTAACTCATTCAGTTTTTAATAGAGCAAGGCCTGGATTATTTTTCTCTGTTCAATACTCAAGCACAATCACCTATTCATTGGTAAGCAGGCAAAATGGAATCAATTCCTTAGGAGGTAGCTATAGGCTGGGGACGGAGGTTCAGCACCCTTGGCACGGAGTCAAGTACATTCTAAGCTATAATGGCTTAACAATATCTCCAGTCATTTGCCTCCACATTCACGCATATACACAAATATGTTGGTCCCCAAGGACTTCTGGGTCTGGCTTGATATTTTTTTCAGATTTAATCCCAAAGTATACTAGTCTCTCACTGCAGTTCAGAATAATGACTTAAAAGTATCTCCCGTCACAGCAAATCATGCAGAAAGCATCCAAAGGCAATTTCCTTGCAATACAGGCACCGTGAAGAGCTCAATGCGATCTCTCACACAAAGGGATAACTGAGTCCACCAGGAGAAAACAAGAAAAGCTAACTGTGTGATGAGGAGGGGAAAGAGGAGAGAAGTAAACTGGCATATTTAGCTTAGCTCCTTTCACGTCTGAGTGTGGTAGCTAAATGGAGAGTTCTAGGTCATCACTAGCAACCCACCTATCCAAACTGCCCAGGACACACACAAAACACACAGATGCTTATACTCTCCTTCCTGGCAGAAGATAGGATTCTACTCGTCTAGTCTAATACAGCGTTTGCTTAATCTCCCTTTAGAGTTACTCAATATCCTACCCTAATTGCTAACAATTTAAAATTCTAGCACCTCAGACTATTTTATTTTATTTTATTTATTTATTTATTTATTTATTTTGGAGACAGAGCCTCAAGCTGTCACCCTGGATAGAGTGCTGTGGCATCTCAGCTCACAGCAACGTCCAATTCCTGGGCTCAAGCGAGTCTCCTCCCTCTGCCAGAGCCTCAAGCTGTCACCCTGGATAGAGTGCTGTGGCATCTCAACTCACAGCAACGTCCAATTCCTGGGCTCAAGCGAGTCTCCTGCCTCCACCTCCCAAGTAGCTGGGACTACAGGCGCCCGCCACAACGCCCGG
>CAUYON010100650.1:0-12872 GCA_963573935.1 Arctocebus calabarensis | reverse complement strand
TTTCAGTCTTTTACATGTGGCTATCCAATTCTCCCAGCACCATTTATTGAATAGGGCATCTTTCCTTCAGTGAATGCTTTTGTTTGGTTTATCAAAGATTAGGTGGCTGTAAGTTGCTGGTTTCATTTCCAGGTTTTCTATTCGATTCCAAATGTCTATATCTCTATTTTTGTGCCAGTACCTTGACCACTTGGCCTTGTAATACAGCCTAAAATCTGGTATGGTGACATCCCCAACTTTGTTTTTATTACTAAGAACTGCCTTAGCTATACAGAGTTGTTTCTGGTTCCATACAAAACACAGAATCCTTTTTTCCAAGTCTTGAAAGAAGGATGGTAGTATTTTAAGAGGGATGGCATTGAATCAATAAATTGCTCTGGGAAGTGTGTAGACATTTTAACAATGAGAAATACTTTTTTGTGTGTTCCATTCTTCCATATGCAGTAGGAAAACCAATTCTGAAAACTTAAGGGTGTGGCGCCTGTAGGAGTGGGACACCAGCCCCATATGCCGGAGGTGGCAGGTTCAAACCCAGCCCTGGACAGAAACTGCAAAAAAAAAAAACAAAAAACCTCAAGGGAAGAAGGATTTTTCTGTCACTCTCAGTCATAGTTTTCCCCAGTATAGTTTGTTTCCCACATACATACATAACTCACACCCCTCTCTCCCTGTTTGTCTTTCTAGGTCTCTTTCTTTGCCCTAACTAAATCTTAATACCTGCCTAACAGCTGTTATTGGGAGGAAGGGGAGCTTATATTTAGCAGAGAATTATGTTTTAATCATCTGCTTAAAGACTTGTAATACTATATATCATCTGGTTTTGACTCCAAGAAAATCAAATATCTTTGATATACTGATTTCATGGCACCATTGCTCCAGACATTCAAGTAATAGCCTAAGTTCCGGGAAGTTATTTAATTAGCAGACATTGTGAAATAAATGATCTCTCTACAGAAAAACTGACAGATGAGTGAATAACTCTTAAGAGACACTTCACATCTCAGGCATGGAGCATTCTGGTTTATGTCAGAAGCCATGACATTTTTTCTTCTGATACATAGTGGATGACAGCATGCGTAAAACTCTACTTCTTTTTCTTTTGGAGGAGAAGGGAAGACAAGAGAATGGGGGAGGTAATAGTTTACATATAATCTGGCAGATCTGTCTTACAAACTTCAGCACTAATAGATTTGGGAACTAGAAAGGAATTTTCTTTCAAAAAAATTCAGTTTTTAAAAACTCTGCCTTTCCCCCCCTCTTATCTACGATTTAAATAGATAATACCTTTCTACAGGGCTTATATTAATTTCTAACCTCATTTAATCTAATTTAAGTCACTTTAAATGGCAAGGCAACGTGAAGAAGTGACTCACCCACAGTCCCATACCTAGCTTTAGGAAAGCTGTGACTGCGATCTGGGTTGGATTTTTGGTAAGGGCACTGACTGTTTTCTGTAGGAATAGTATAAAACTTGATGCAATTGAGAAGTCCTTTTGAGAACACTTGAAAGTCTTAGGAATACATAATTTAGAGCTGCCTTCAGATTAGTCCAGGGTTAATAAAAGTCATTTGCATTAGTATATAATAACTGAGCTCAGTTCTGGGTTTTGTCCTGACTTTCCTATTTCAAGTAATAGCCATCAGCTCATAAGAGCTATGTGAAACAGTGAACATACTTGAATGTAAGAATATTATTCTGCATGGACCTTACTCTCACCAGGAAGGCAAGGCTGAAGAAATCATATAGTTAGAGTGAAAACTCCGGATTCTTTCTCAGTTGAGATCAGTGAGGAGCACACGTCAGGAAGAAAGACTGTGTCGAGGACGCATTCTAGAAAAATTTCTCCTGTTTAAAATGTGTGTAAACAGACCACCATAGATTTTCCCGTTTTATTTTAATGTCTTGCAAAAAAGATGTGTTACAGGTTTCAAATTAGTAAACTGTTAGAGAGATAGCAGATGCTTCCAAGACCTGGTGCCAGAGTGAAGAGTATGGTTCTGCTGTCTGGGGGTTATTTTCAAATTGGTAAGAGGTAACTTCTCAGAAGAACATATGATGAATAGACAAATGGAAACTTTTGAGAGCTTTTCTTTCTTTTGAAGCTTATCTTGTGTGTTCTAGAACAGACTTGTCACACGTTTGCTTTATTGATGTCCAGCTTGTTTGTCTCTTAGCTGTTGTTTTGAGAATTAAAAATTAAGGCAGTTAAGGGCAAGTGTATTAGTTTCTTAGAGCTGCCCTAAGAAATTATCATAAACCACATGGCCTAAAACAACAGAAATTTATTCTGTCAAAGTTGTGGAGGATAGAAGTCCTAAAATCAACGTGCTTTCCTTCTGAGGCTCTGAGGGGCAGTCCGCCTCACGTCCCTGCCTGGTTTGCTGGCAGTCCTGGGCGTCCCCCGGTCACAGGTGCTTCCCTTCCATCTCTGCCTGTCTCCTTCCTGTGTGTACCTGTGTCTCCTCCCAAGAACACCACTCCAAGATGACCTCATCTTACTATTTCCAAGTAGGGTCCCATTCTGAAGAGGACACTGTTCAACCCAGTACAGTGAGAAAGCAAAGACATTCTAGAAGTGTCTGAGATTGGAACACATGACCATTTACACCGTCCTTCTCTCGGGACAGTGGCCCCACAAGTAGGAACCCTTCAGGATGCCTCCATTAGCCCCTAATTAACATAAAAAGAATAGTCAGTAATTTTATTTTAAAATGATACCTTACCCTACTTTAGAATTTACTTGGTCTGCATCGTTTTATTTCATGGTGTGACCCTGTGCAGGAACTTTTCTGAGACTGACTTGAGATGACTGAGATACAGAATAGGGCATTTGGGTGGAAGCCAACCTGGGTTTGAGTCTGATTTTGCTGCTCATGCCATGAACTTGGGAGAGTCTGTTGGACGTTGTGGGCCTTGGGTTTTTGACCTGTCCTGCCCAGTGATCTCCTTGCATCTTCTCTCTTAATCTCGTTTCACACTGTGTTTACAAGCAATTTAAGGAACCTGGATTCTTCAGAATAGGAAAACATTTTATATTAGCTGGCAAGATTCAGCCTGAAAGATACGAATGGTGCTTTAGAAGGTGGCATGCTTTTTGGATGTTCTGTTACAGCTCTATAAGGAGGTTCTCCTTGTAGTGTACAGCTTACTTTCTGTTCCAAATGGAAAGAGCTTGTTAGTTCTCTTTTTAATCTTCCTCAAGGAACCATAAAGTCCTTCATTCTTAGTTAAAACATGAGTAGACTGGCTAATTAGGAAAATATTGTGAAAAATGAAAAAAATTATAGCATGCCCTTCCCTGTTCTCCTATTCGCTGATCCCTATCCCGTGAAAATACAAAATAAAGGTATTTGGATAGTTCCTGCATCGTAACTAAGACTATGCCTGTGCATCCCAGCCATCTGTTTATCCTTCGGCCTTTGGATGCCATGAAGCTCATCTTTCCCTCACCCATCAAATGATGTGTCCTGGTTCTCTCAACAAGTAGAGACAACAAGTGGCTTCCACCAAAGTTGCTCAGATCCCACTAGGCTCTAGAGACTGGCCAGGGTTAGAGCATCATCACTTTATCAAAGACCTCATTGCCAGGATTGATTGATGTGTGATAAGTCTTTGTAATACTCAGTCAATTCTCAGTGAAATGAGAAAGAGGAATACCTTCATCCATTTAAGTATCTGTGACAGATAATGTAGGTATTTGTGACAAAGTTCAGGTCGGGTCATCAGCCATTATTCGTTTCTCAAAAGGCCATTAAAAGCATCACAGACTTGCTTTTGGAATGTCAACTTCACATTATTGTAGCCAAGCAGACTGCTTTATTTTCAGTAAAACTTGTGAAAAAAATTAAACCCAATATGATATGAATCATATGGCAGAAACCCCAGACAAAAGGATTCCCTTCATTTTGCTTGATGGTATTGACTTGAAAGAACTGACATAGGTTAGATTATTTCTTTTTCCATTTGGAAGAAAGGAAAAAAAAAAAAAAGTACTTTTCTAGCCTAGTCTCTGTGGTAGGATAGAAAGAGGATAAAGCTAGACCATTTGTTTACTGGAGGCCAGGAGGATTTGAATCCAACTGTGACCAAAAAACAATCTCTATTTGAAGCCAGTTGTGATCATGCCTGTCTGGGGCCCAGTGTGCAGCCCTCCTCTTGATCTGGAATGACTGCAGCCGTCTGCTGGGTCCCGCTTGTTTCAGCCATGTGTGCTTTCTCTGCATTACAGCCCGAGGATGAGCAGTTGGTATGTGATACCACTGGATCCAGTTCTTCCACTGATGACACAGCTTCCTTGGATCGACATTCTTCTCATGGCAGTGATGTGTCCCTGCCCCAGATTTCAAAGTCAAACCGGTCCAAAGATCAGCAAAGCCTGGATGGCTTCTGCAGTCCTGGAGGGGGAGCTGATGGTCGAGAGAGTGAGAGCGAGCCTGCGGGCCCAGGTGACGTGGAGGAGGAGGAGATGGACAGCATCACGGAGGTGCCCGCGCACTGCTCCCTGCGGGGCTCCATGCGCTCTCTGTCCCCCTTCCGGAGGCACAGCTGGGGTCCTGGGAAAAACGCAGCCAGTGACGCAGAGATGAACCAGCGGAGGTGAGACAGGCTCTCTGCTCAGCGTCTCAGTACCTGCTTGCTTGTGAGAAGTTTCTGATTTGATATTGTTGATATATGAATTTAGGAGACACCATGTTTTAGAAAAGAATATAGGGTTTGGAAACAGGAAAATCTGTGTTCAAACTCCAGCTGTGTATTTTACTGTGGAGAGGACCTTAGGCAAGTCATTTGACCCTTCTGAGCTTTAATTTTCTCATCTGTGGAACACTTTTATTTTTATTTGTAGTAATAAAGCAAAATGTGACTATTATTATAGTGTTTAATAAATGATAATTCTTATTCTTACCAGATTAATTAATGAAATTCATGAATTAGATAATATTGGAATCATTTCACATCAGTTTTGAATTAAGTAAATATGAAGTCTTACAGTCTGAACACTAAGTTTTTCAAAGTGCTAAGAGTTAAAGCCTCTGTTCCAGAGTCAAAGAGAACATGAGAAGCCATCGTGCCTGCTGTGTTTACAAGAGTGCTTGTTCAAAAGCTGCTTTAATCATATGAAAATAGCTAAGAGGGGGAGGTTGACAGTTGCTTCAAAACAATTGTTGTAAACAGCTCAGCTGGACCAATTACTTGCTTATTTTTCTCTTAAATTTCTCGACCTCCTAATAATATTGTGGCCATAAGTACATGTAAGCTAATCACATTCACTCACTCTTTTATTCAGCCAATGGTCAGGGTAGCAGAACACTTACTATATGTTAGGCGCTGTTCTAGGTCCTGGAGTTGTAGAACTAAACAAGACAAAATCCCTGCGTTTATGGAGCTCACAGTGCCTTCTGTACCTTCCTAAATTGCTAATTTTCTCAGACACTTTTCTTTCTTTCTTTTTTTTTTTTTTTTTTTGAGACAGGGTCTTACTATGTTGCCCTCGGTAGAGTGCTGTAGCGTCACAGCTCATAGCAACCTCCAACTCTTGGGCTTAAGTGATTTTTTTGCTGGGACTACAGGCGCCTGCCACAACACCCGGTTATTTTTTGGTTGCAGTTGTCACTGTTGTTCAGGTCTGGGCCAGGCTTGAACCTGCCAGCCTCAGTGTATGTGGCCGGCGTCCTACTCACTGAGTTATGGGCACCGAGCCTCAGATACTTTTTTTAAAACACATTTTCTCATGTAATTTTTCAACCCTCTGCATGAGTCAGGTGGTATTATCCCCTGTTGGCTACGAGAAGATGGCTACAGATAGTTTACATCCATTGTCCAAGGTCAGTGGAATCCAGGTATCTGGTTACTTTGTCAAACACTCTTTCCAGTGTTTTTCAACCTTTTTTTCTCATAGCACACTTGAATCTACAGTTAAACTTCCATGGCACATTTAAATTTGTTAATCAAAAAAGAGTGTGTGTGTGTGTGTGTATATATACACTTAACTATGCTTTGAACTTCTTTGAAAAATAATGTCTTTAAAAATTTTTGCAGCACACTGGTTGACAATCACTGGCTCTTGTCTAGTTCCGTGTTATTCCATGATGGCGGTCAGGATGCCAACCATACAAATAAGCAGTGTGCTTTCTCTGTGAGGTACTTTTTGTAGATTTACAAGATCCTAGATGATATAAAAAACATTTTCTAAACACACGCTTCCCTGTTCTGTTCATCTCATACTTTTTTTTTTTTTAATTATGGCATTTACATTAGAAAATATATAAAGATAGCCAGAATTCTCTTCCTGAAGCAAGGGTACCTTCTTGACAGAACATGCTTGCCTTAGGTGATAACAGCATCAAGGAATGAGGGTTATTTTGTATATAATCCACTTTTCTTTGTAACCCATTGTGGATCCCCTTGTTAAGACTTTGGTTTTAGAGCTGCCTATGACTGCATTGATTATATATAGCTCAGATGAGGAAGTTGAAGCTCAGATTAAATGATTTGCCCAAGACTCCATGGTGATTTTAGGACTCACTTGAGATCAAGACCCTATTACCTAAATTATTTATATTTTCAACCTGTGTATTGTTATGTTTGAACGTAGCATTAAAGGGTTACTTGGCACCACTATCCTAATTTTTCAGAGATAATGAGAGTTAAGTTTTATTTATCACTTTAATCCGTTCAACTAATTCTTATAGTATTACCTGGATATAATGTGACCTAAATTTTAGATTTCTTAAGAAAACCCTTCTAAAGTTTTGAATGGTAATGTTTTTCCTGATCCTTTTACTTTTATAATTTAATAAGCTTCATAATTTTTATCATCTACTTTACTGCTTAAAGCGAGATGAGAGCAAAGTGGCCTCCACTGGCATCGCCAGGGCTTTTTGGTTCTGATGTTTTTTACTCCACATTCTTTCATTCTCTGACCTCCTGTGCCTTTTCTTTTTAGAGATTGTCTCTTTCCAGTGTGGTGTCTGTATGTTTCATGCATTTGTATCCCATTTTGTTTCACCTGTAACACTGACCTCTTCCACTATTCATTTTCAGTTCAATGCGAATTCTTGGGGATGTTGTCAGGAGACCTCCCATACATAGGAGAAGGTACAGAGTTCACTAACTTGATGGATTAACCATGTCATCTCTGAGCAAATATTAATAACTAACAAGCATCTCATTCTGCTTTTAAATAATTCTAGTTTTAATAATGTCACATCTATTTCAGGCAGATAAAATATGGATATTTATTGCTGATGTCCATTTCATATGAAAGTGTTTCTTTAATTTGGAGTTTTAGCCTATTTTTTTATTTTTCTAAATTTTTAAAAAAGCTTTTCCCATCTTGCAGTATTGGTGTTCAGATAACTTTGGTAATAGGGTCTTACCCAACTTTTTCTAGGAGAATTAAGAGAATTGTCTATTTTATGCCTATCTAATGGACCTGGGAAGTACTATTTTTTTCTCTCCAAAAAAGAATCAGAAGTTCACAGACCCTGACATATTTTCAAAACATTCTTTAATAACATGATAAAAGACTTTATTAACTAAGCTATCCTGCAGTTTCTGTTCCATGGTTGATGTATTCATTTCTTAGAGCAAATAAGAGGCATAAGTTTATCTCCCAGTCTTTGAATTTCTTAGTTACTATTCGTCAGGTAGTATTTTTAAAACATGAACAAGTCAGTTACAAGTTGAGAAGTCATTGCTATCCAAAGAGTACTGATTTGCCTTAACTTTTCCAAATGCTGAGTTTTGTTTTACTTTTACTGTTCAAAAGTTACTAGTGACCTTTTCTTGCATTGTTTGGAAAAATACTTAGAAATCCCAAAATTAAGGTTATTACTATTAACTTTTCATAGTAGGAGACACTTGTAAAGACATGTTCTTAACATGAGCCTGTTTTTTGGAAATGGGCAAATGATTTTTCCTATTTTTGTCTTTCTCAAGTGAATGTTCCTATTAATTCCAGATTTTAGGCAAAAAACAAGCTTAAATTCAAATATTCCCATGAATTTCAAAAAATCATGACTCTTATTAAGTTATTTTTCCAGGGACCAGTTAAATGCCTTTTGCCTTTTTCAGTAGAAGAGATTCAAAACCTTGAGAGGCACATTTGCCTGGCTCTCTCACAGCTCCTCGCTGTTAACCTTACTATAGACGTGCCCTGGGTGACACGGTGGCAGGCGAGTTGCTGGGGACAGTCAGCCTAAGTTAGCCTATAGGTGGGCTGTCATAGACAGCGCAACTACAATCTCACCCTTAGTGAAACCTAGAATGTGATCTGTGATTTAATATATTTGAAATTGAAACAGTCTTACAAACACTAAAAGGGGAAAGATGTGTTTATTGAAAACAGCTAGAACTCTAAATGTTAGCGAGGAGGAACCACTAAATGTTACCTACACTGAGGAAATGAGGAGACTCTCAGAAATCCTTTTAAGGTGGAAAGGTGTTTTCTGCTGCAAGGAGGAACTGACATTGTAGCCCACCTGCAACTTCCTGGCTCCTTGGAAAATCTGCTGTTCTATCTCTTCCTATCTCTTGTTGCTTTTCATTCTCCTCCTCTTAAATTTCATCCCAGTCTTTGATATGACTGTGATATTCTGAGAGAAGAAGGGATGTTTAAATCTGTGGGAGGTTATTTTTAAGAATGATAGTTTGGCAAGGTATGCTATTGATTCGCTGCATTCTATTCTTTAAAAGGTGTCGAATATTTAGGTAAAATAGGTCCATTAATTTTAAAATGAAGTTAATAATTTCAGAGAATGGACTTCTGAGTCTTGCGTATGTTTGTAACCTGTATCTTGCTTTTCCTAACACAAATAAATTATAAGTGTGTGTGATCTACCTTACTAAACTTAGGAGGGTTCTCAGCTGTGCTGCCTTTGGACTTGTGAGCTGTATATATGCTATTAGTGTAATCTCATTGAAAATTATTTATATTGTGTAAATTATTTTTAAATGATAAAACCTTTTAGAAGAGCCATAGGGATGGCCCTCATACCCTTCTACCATTTTCCTTGTCTTCTTCCTCTGCCAAAACCCCACTTGACAACAAAATGAAGTTATCAGCGGTATTCAGTATTCAAGGCAGGTTTTTGGTATCTGCAGGCCTTTCCATCTGCAAGATGCATGGGGGAGCTGAGTGAGTTTCTTACTGTCCAGGAGCTCTGTTTTAAACCCTTTCTGAAAACAACACCAGTATTTTCTAAATTGACTTAGAAATTTAAGGCCCAAATAGCACTATGTTTTTTGGATGATAGCTTTTGTTCATCAAAAATCCTGCCCTTCTGATGCAGTTCCCTTCACATAGTATCCTATATTTTGAGTCGGTTACTTCTTTTAGCTCGTTGTATTTAGTTAGCATTTCCAATCCCAGATTTTCTGTCCCTGCCAATTGAGAATGGATATCAGTACTGGGATAATCAAAGAAGATGATCAAATGGATTTTTTTTTTTTTAACCCTGTGGGAAAAGGGATATAAACTTAAAAGTAGAAAGACATTTCTCAGTACCATAAAATCCTCCTTTTTTCTAGGAAAAAATAAATCTCTGTTAAAGTACAAGAACATATATGGCCATTGTTATATCCTTTACTTGTAGCAGAATGGCCTAGTGAGCAGGGTTTTCAGATGACGTGAGTGTTGACTGAATATCCTTGTGGTGCAGGATCTATGAATTGTCTCGTTTACATGGACCCTTAATGGGAAAATGTGAAGAATCCTGATTCCGTGAGCCCAGTGCAGCATAGTTTGTCATTGTTTCTTTTGGTCCAGAGTCTGAGATGCTGTGTTAAGGGGGATGTGGGAATGGCGGGCGTATAGAGAGATTGTCCCCAATAGTGGAGACTGAAAAACATCTGAGAATATCTGAAACAGAAGCCACAAGTGGGGTGTCCTCTTTGCCAAGGGTTCGTTAGAAAGAATTCCTGGGTTTCAGGTTAACTGGTTCTCCTATAAAAAGCTCACATAGTCTTTTCCAAAAGACTATCTGTGGACATCAAGGGAACACTTTTAAGTTTCCATGGTTTTTACTCAAAGGTTTTTCTGAATTCTCAATATTGCATTTCTACATTTTTTGATGAGTAAGTAAATCCATCTGTCTCTGTGCCCTTTCTTTTTAAACCTAATAACCCTGTCCCTGTTTCCTCTTTTCTTCCTCTATCTCTGTTTCTTTGATGTCATCCCCAGTATGAGCTGGTGTCCCTCTGGTGTGCAGTACTCTGCTGCCCTGAGTGCTGACTTTAATTACAGAAGGTATGGTATGGTTATGTGTCCTGCCACCAAATGGGGACGCATAAGGTTTGGCATCTGGGCTTTTGGCTTGGAGCTGGCTTCTGTGTGGCTGGGGTGCGATGGGCAGCTGTTTTGTCTGTGACGCCGCGTTGCGTTGTCTCCGCAGTGGGTATTGCTCACCCTGTGGAGGGCTAGAGCCAAGTTGGACAGAGCTGTGGGACATCCGGTTTGTCTGGGGGCTGTAGATGTGGTGTTTTCTGCAGACTCATCTCTGTGGGGTGGCACACTACTTGTCCCTGTTTTCGCCTGTTTTGATGCCCAGATCCTCAGAGAAGCAAAGCAGCTGATGAGATGTACTGAGTTCTGTTACGCTCCCTAATGTAAATTCAGAGACTCCTCATTGTTTCATATTCTCAACTAAGCAGCCAGATTTAATTGCTGAAACATTTTCAGGATTAAGTTTTTGCCATATGCATAGATCTGGTTTTCTCACGCTTTTCAAATAATTTACAATAGAAAACTAAATTTCTTCTTTGCTTAGCCTCTCTCTCCTTGTCCCGAGGTTTACTTGTAGTTAGTCTTGATTTCTGTTGCCATATTGAAATAAGAAAAATCCATGGTTCACCCACTGGAGAAACTAGAGACATATTTATAATATGTGATTTACAACATTAAAAAAAAAAAAAGCAAATACACGCCCTTCGGGACTGGCATGTATGAACTTAATTGTAGCAATTATCTGTACTGTTTTCCCTGGGCAGTATACCCTCACCTTCATTTCCAGTTGTTTGGTAACATGGTCAGCTACAGCTGAGATGTTGCTTATTTTTAAGAAGTTACCGCTCACTGCAGCTGTAACAGATGTGAATTATTCTAGTTAGCAACTCCAAGGAGGATAGATCACTAACCTCTCTCAGTTGCCTCCTGCTTGCAGAAAATACTTTTACCACTACATGCCACACAGTCTTTGTCTCTGGAATCCCATTTAAAATACTCAACCCTGTTTGCTTTTTTTCCCTTTACCAATTTCCAGCTAAAAAGTTACAGCTCTTAGCCTTAGTAGCTTTTCAGCTTTGTGAGTGTTACATGTGCCTGTCTGCAACTAGCATTTCTCTGGAAGCCTGTCCGCAGTTGTTGTTTGGCCAGGTGTGCATAGCTGGTAAGGCTCCTGGGTAAAGTGTGGGTTTTCTGGGGGGGGAAGCATACCTGTACAGTTACGAAGGTCAACTAGCATGTAGTTGAACGCAGAGTTAGACAGGTCCACTTAATGGACACAAGGGCAAGTTACCCAGTTTACCTTCTGAAAGTTACTTCAGCTCATTATTTTCTCTGTGATGTTTAATTATTTAGCATTAGCAGAGTTGGAATCTGGTAAAGATTAATTATATTAGATGAAAGAAAAGCACACATGAAAGATCAATAATATGATCTGTCCATATGGTATTCTGAAAAAAAATGGTCTTAGCTGGTTCAACACTTGGATGACTAGAACAAGGTAAGAAAACTTAAGTGCAGTATTCTCAGCATTCAGGCTCTGTGGAGAAAAGGCAGTGCCTTTCAGACAGTTTACTAATTGACGTAAAGGTAATATATGAGCAAGGGAGAGAACAGGTTAAAGGGGATTTTATCCGTTTATCCAAAAATAGAATGAATTAACTCTTTGTGACCTGTGTTCAGTTTCAGTCTGGAAGGATTGATAGGAGGAGCTGGTGTCGAAAACAAGCCATCTTCATCTCTGGAAGGAAACTCGGTGAACACCCAGGAGCTCAGATACCCTTTCGGTGGCGAGGAACAGGGTGACTCTTTGGTATCACTCTCAGAAGAGAATCTAGAGTCAGGCCAGAGAGAACATAGAAGGTTTGATCAGGTAAGGCTGAAATATTGCAGATTCGGAAAAAAAATGTATTTTATTTCCCAAACTGTAATCACGTATTAGGAAGATAGATGGTAAGACTTCTGATAGTATGGAGCTAATAGCTATGATTACTTATTTATTATATAATATACTTAGTTGAGCACTAAAGCAAGATTTTAGCACTTAATATTAAAGAGAGTGCTAATATTAATTATTTATTTAATCCTTTATTAATTAATCCTTTATTAATATTAAATAAATTTATGCACCGTTAATCTGCATAGATTTCAGCGAGCCATCAAAGCAAACTTAAGAATTAGGAACTTGTCCAGGATAGTAAATTGCATTTTTCTTTCTTGTCTGATGCAGCCTTTTATCACCCCAATAGTAAAATGAGTCTTAAAAAAGTGTTTTATATATCATCATTCAATTTTTTAGTTCTCTAAAACATATCCTAAGTTTCTGCTTCCTAGGAGGGGGAAAATATACCTTCTTACCACACTGTCCTAGAGATGATTTTTGTTGGTCTCTGCTGACTATCCCTGCCAGAGTCCATGAGAGAGCACCTGTGCCCCTGCCTTCTCTTTTTCACTACCTCGTCATCTCTTTTTTTGTTGTTTGTTTGTTTTGCTTTTTTTGCTTTTTTTCCCTTCAATTAACATGTATTTTATTATTCTTCATTACATTATGTACCCTCACCCCCCAGTGGTAAGACAGACTCTATTCACAGAAAAGAATACAGAAAACACTAAAGCTCCTGGTAGAGGGAGAGAACTCCAGTAGAGAGAGAG